>OZ024759.1:7841771-7889271 GCA_964016885.1 Eledone cirrhosa | reverse complement strand
ATAAAAACACATACACCTGTTAGTTTTCACTTCAATTTATTATAAATTTCTGGATTGTTGGTTCAATAACCAGAAATTTACAATGAATTGAAGTGAAAACTAACAGGTGTGTGTGTTTTTATTGGCAGCATGACCCTCCCAAAGTATAACAATATATCATTTCATTTTCATCATTTCATTTTATGTCCACTAAATATTATGATATATATATATATCATCATCATCATCATCATTTTACGTCCGCTTTTCCCTGGTTGCAAGGGTGGGACGGGAACTGATTCTGGCTTGATTTCTACAGCTGGATGCCCTTCCTAACACCAACCTCATTTACAGTGAGTGCTGGGTGCTTTTTTGCTGTGGCACCTCCAGGACCACTTTGCATTGGAATGATATGGACCCCGGTCCCTATCATCTCATTTCTACAGCTGAGTAAACTGAAGCAATGTGAAATAAAGTGTCTTGCTCAAGGAAACAGCACATCACCCGGTCTGAGAATTGAACTCACAACCTTTCCATTGCAAGGCCAATGCTCTAACCACTGAGCCATGTGCCTCCATATATATATATATATGTAGTCTGAGTTTTTCGAATATTAATAATAATATTTGATTCGTTTGCAATTATGCAAACAGCCTCTTTAAAGCCATGTCAGTAGAATGACTCCGTAGTTCCTGTTCTTGTGTATGCAACAATTATTGTATATTGAATATTTATGCATTATAAAGAATTTTGACCTTGTAACTCTGAAGGGTTGAAATTCCCATTTTGGCCATAACTTTTGATATTCCACGGGCACAAGACGTCCGAAAGTGTGTAAATATATCCAAATCAGTGAGTGTGGCTTCAACAAGGCCCCTCTCTCGAAGGTCAGCTATCAATTCATATACCATATATGGGCATATGGCATCAGCTCCATATCCTAACAAGGTACAGAAATGGTGAACCTCTCTACAAGAGAAGAAGAAAAATTAGAAAAAGAAAATACAATGATAGAAGAATTCCCAATATCTGCCATGAGCCCCATAATCAAAACCAGCATGCCCTCACTCTACTGATAATACTGCCAATCCACTGCCCTAATAGTAATTGTTTCTACTTTAGGCACAAGGCCAGCAATTACCCAGTGCATTACTGGTACTTTATTTTATCGACCCCGTAAGGATGAAAGGCAAAGTCATCCTCGGTGGGATTTGAACTCAGATCGTAAAGGGACGTAACTATGCTGGAAAGCATGGCGTCCGACCCTCTACCGATACTGCCAATCCACCTCCCTAACATGGCATCCGACCCTCTACCGATACTGCCAATCCACCTCCCTAACATGGCATCCGACCCTCTACTGATACTGCCAATCCACCACCCTAACATGGCGTCTGACCCCCTACTGATACTGCCAATCCACTGCCCTAATAATAATAATGATTAACCACAAAGGGTTTGCAAAAAATACACCAAGGACAGCACAGTAATAATGTTTTCTTTATTAGCCACACAGGGCTCACATTAAGGACACACTAAAGATGGTACAGAACGCTACAGTGTGGGTTGTTGCTTGTGTAAAATAGAATTTATAACAGTAAGAAAATAAACATTTAAAAATAACAAAAATAACAAATTCCCCAAAGGTGATAAAACTCCACAAAAGCTATGGTCACTCTGACTTCTAGGGCCCTCTCCCAGTTTTTCTACTCCAATTTACAGGCGTATGCTCAAGGCAGGTCTATTCACATGGACCCTGTTTTCCACTATCACCCACCTTTCAACAAACTCTCCACCCTGATTTTTCTCTTTCTACTTTAGGGTACAAAGCCAGCATTTTTTGGGGGGGAGGGAGATCAATAATATCAACCCCAGTACCTGACTGGTACTTTACCTTTCATCCTTCTGGGGTCAATAAAATAAAGAATAAAGTTGACCCCAGCAGGATTTGAACTCAGAAAGTAAATAAAGAGTCAGAAGAAATAATAGTTTCTGATTTAGACACAAGGAAAGTTGGTTATATTGGCCCCCAGTGTGTTACTGGTTATTTTATCGACCCCATAAGGATGAAAGGCAAAGTCAACCTCGGCAGGATTTGAACTCAGATCATAAAGGGACGTAACTATGCTGGAAAGCATGGCATCCGACCCTCTACCGATACTGCCAATCCACCGCCCTTTAGGTAAAGGACTGTAATAATAATAACTAGTGGGACCCGTGGAAATTCCACGGACAAAATAATTGAGAGGAGCTATTTAAGAAAAAAAGGATGATTTGCATTTCTATTGCATATAAATCTTATTGTTGATTGTGCAATAAATGATACATAAATATACAAAAACAATCTATATAATACTTAATACACATATCAATCTTTAGTAATTAATTCTATTGAAACTGCAAGATTAATATATAAGAACACATTCCTTATTATGCAATATTTTATCATAATTACTTTATATTATATATAACTACAAAACAATATAGAGAATATACACAAACTCTTAAATTTACCTGATTAGTTTCAATTCTATTGCAACTTGCAATTAGCTCAGAATTATCTTAATAGCTGTTTGTATACAATGTTCTTTGTCAAAGTTTTATTACCTCGCCTTCCTTACTTATCAGTGTTCAATACTTTAATTTTTACATCTGACTCTCTGTGAACTCTTGAAAAAGCAACATACAATTGCCCATGGCTAAATACTGGCTCAAGAAGGAACAGACCCACTTTATCGTATGTTTGGCACTGGCTCTTGTTGATTGTCATAGCATATGACAGTCTTAATGGAAACTGGGTCCTTTCCAAAGTAAAAGGAATGTTGAGATCACTGGGGGCTAACTTCAGTCTTGGGATCAAAACATACCTGCCCATCAAAAGACCATTGATATGAGAAGCTTCGATAAAATGTTGATGCATTCCCACTACTTCTAATCTTGTGCCACATAATCCGTTCTGGATTGAAATATTCTGTAGAAGCATTATTAATGGAAATGTGTTTCACCCAACAATGATCTACACATGATAATGGAGGCACTTCAACATCATTTATATTCAGTCCTTCAATTGGAGGTGTTGTTCCATTACCCAGATGTAGCTGCCACTTCACAAACTCTCTCTGATCTTCTCTTACTCTGACATTCAGTATCGGTGGAGGGTCGGATGCCATGCTTTCCAGCATAGTTACGTCCCTTTACGATCTGAGTTCAAATCCCGCCGAGGTTGACTTTGCCTTTCATCCTTACGGGGTCGATAAAATAAAGTACCAGTAATGCACTGGGTAATTGCTGGCCTTGTGCCTAAAGTAGAAACAATTATTGCTTAATCTAAAATATTAAAAGAAGTGTCACAGATGGGAGTTTTTAAGGCATATTTCTAATGTGGCTTCACAGGTACTCCTTGGTACTACTTAGTATTGGCTGCAGTTGCCTGAAGTCACCTCCCAAAAGCATAACCTTTCCTCCAAACACTTCATTGACACCAGTGATGTGTTGAAGGCACTTGTGAATGGTGTGAATTGCATAGGAAGGAATCATAGAAGCCTTGTCCAGTACTATGAGATCCAGGGTCTGTAAGTAATTGGCATGGTCAGATGATCCAGACACATTACAGCCTCTGTTAGTGGAACAGGTAGTTTGAATAAATTGTGCACAGTTCTACCTCCCAGCAGCAGTGTAGATGTTATGCCGGTCCAAGCACGGCAACATACCTGATAGTTATTCATCTGGAGGTAAAACATCAGTGTATTGAACAGGTATGTCTTGCTACAACCTCCAGGTGCATCTACATAAAAGCAGGTATGTGCAGGCTTTTAACCTTTTCTTCTCTGTTGAACGGCATCAATTAAAGCATCAGCTGTCATTTGTTACTCTTCAGTAAGAGAATATCAGAGTGGTTGATGTCAACTAGAGGATCAGGTTGAAGCACCTCAATGGACTGAGGTAGACCCAGTCATGCACAGTTGGTACCATTTTCAATCAATATTGTATTAATGTAACCAAGTGCCATATTTTCATCTTGCTGACCATCCATTCTTTGATGCAAATAGTTCTCAATCATTGACTCCTTATGTGTGTTCTACAATTGTAGTGCATTGGTTGGCACAGAATAAACAGACAGAGCATGAGGCGGGTAGCAGCTCCCTGCAGTGATATCGTTATCAATAATTTAGCGTTAAAGAAATATATATTGCCACGAAAAAAGCCATAAAAAACCGCGGAAGATATTTACGATTCCGTGAATATGAGATGGTTTCCATGGAGAATTATTAATTAGGTTCAAAGGAAAATACCACAAATAACCAGGACCGTGAATGCAGGGGCTACACTGTATACCTTGCCACTGGGGTCGTTATGTATATCGTCTTACTCACACACATATACTAACACAAACACTGTGTGTCCGTGTTAGTATATGTGTGTATAAATTCACACATAGCGTTTCACCCCCCCTCCTTGCTTAGTCATCACATGGATAGATACACAGAGCTGCGTTCTAGGAATCATATGTGTGTGTACTTCTGTTGTCTGTGTATCTGTTTATGTATTTACGTGTTGGTGTGTGTAACTAAAGTGTACGTGACAAACGAAACAAGCAGAATTATTATATAATGATTCATACCTAGCTTCACCAGTTTCCAAAATCAAACCAACTTTCATTCGGAGTTTAACTTTGATAAGATAATGATGGACGGTGCCAATGGCCATTAAAGAACTGAAATTAAGAGAAATGTATAGAAATATATGTGCAAGCGGACGCATGATGATGATGATGATATATATATATATATATGTAGGCAACACGGTAAAAACCTCCCAGCCCCACACTGTAAATGTGGTTGGTGTTAGGAAGGGCATCCAGCTGTAGAAAACCCGCCAGACAGTCCTATGCGAGCAATGACAACCACTCTTGCCTCAAGTGGGAAAACTCCCGTCCAAACCCATGCAAGCGTGGAACATGGACGTTAAACGATGATGATGATGATGATGATGATGATATATATATATATATAGTAATAATAATAAATTTGAAGACTAAAATCCAAAGAAGGCTCGATAAGGATAAATATATATCAAATATATAATATATATATATATATATATAGCTGTTATATAGTAAGGTGTATTATTGGTTGTGTAAAACGGTCCAATAAATTTATGTTAGCAATATTAAGTCCTCCATGCTTTTGTATATCTCCAATTCCATTCAAGGGAACAGCTAGATGATGTAAAACGGAGTATAAGTATCAAAATGAAAATCTGAAGGCAAGGTAATATATATATATATATATATGGTATCTGACTGAGGAAAAGAAAGTATACCCTTCAGATGCCAGAGTTCGTTCATTTTAGTTCATATGTCACCAGTTCTTTGGATTAACAACAACAACATATTAACAAATTAACAAGGCAAACTTTATTCCAGCATCGTGTTTCCCTGTTTTTTCTGTTCAAGTTCTAGCTGTCTAATCAGGTCTTAACTATTGAATTATGGTTATAACCGAAATATATATTGCAGTGAATATGAATAAACGAAGTAAATTTTAACCTGTTGACTTACACTTCTTGTTATATATATATATATAAAAATAAATATATAGTAATAATAATAAATTTGAAGACTAAAATCCAAAGAGTGTTACTACTTATATATATATAAGTAGTAACACTGATGAGGGACTCATTTTATAACATGTAATCCATGTGCAACCATGCAGTATTCTTCTCCCCATATTTTTCATATATATATATATATATATATAACAACTTATATATATATATAAGTAGTAACACAACAATTAGTTCACCATACCGAGAATTGTTTCACCTTAAAGATGAAACAATTGTTCTCGGTTTGGTGAACTAACTGTTGTGTTACCACTTCTACCTAACTCGTCCCATGGACTGAGTGCTCTACCACTACGGATATTACCTTCCAGTGTTCTACCTCTCTCTCTCTCTCTCTCTCTCTCTCTCTCTCTCTCTCTCTCTATATATATATATATATAATCATCATCATTTTACGTCCGCTTTTCCCTGCTTGCAAGGGTAGGATGGGTCTTATACAGCACAGCATCTTGCAAGGGTAGGACGGGTCTTATACAGCACAGCATCTTGTCACGGTCCCTCGTCATCTCCACCGTGAGCTTCAGCGATCTGAGGTCTGTTCTCACCACCTCCGCCCATGTTTTTCGTGGTCTACCTGTACCACGTCTTCCTTCAACTGGCATTTCCTGGCACTTCTTCACCCATCGGTCATCCTCCATGCGCATCACATGTCCATACCACCTCAGTCTCCTCTCTTGCACACTACATTCTATCCCTCTCAGACCCAGTTTCTCTCTCAACACATTTATGCTTGGTTGTTCACGCACATTGACATTGCACATCCAACGGAGCATGCTTGCCTCATTTCTCTCCAGCCGTCGCATATCCTCTGCAGTTACTGCCCATGTCTCACTACCATGCAACATCACGCATTTCACACAGGCATCATATAACCGTCCTTTCGTACGCAGGGAGAAACCCTTCTTCGTCAGCAGAGGAAGCAGCTACCTAAACTCCTTCCAACCAGTCCTTATTCTAGATACTATGGCCTCGGAACACTCCCCTCCCATGCTAATTTGATCACCTAGGTACCGGAAGCTATCCACCACTTCTATAGTACCCTCCTGCATTTGAAAAATGTATCTATCAATGCGACTTCTACTGTCTAATTTCCCTGTACATCTACTGCATACATATTTCTCCCTACCTGTTAGTTTGCCTGCTATCCCGCTATATCTCTTGTGTACCCAGGATATGTATTGTGTGCATTTTATAAAATTTATGCCAGTTCCTTTTCTGCATATCGAACATGGCCATTTCCCTGATGGAATCAGAGTTTTGTCCTCTTGTCTACTCATCAACACTTTTGTCTTAGCTAGGTTCACTCTCAGTCCTCTTGCTTCCAACTGCTATGGAGCCAGAATTTATTCTCTAGCTCCTCTACTGATTCTGCTATAAGAACCAGATCGTCAGCATAGAGAAGTTCCCATGGACAGCCAGTCTTAGACTCCTCTGTTATGGGCTTGGAGAACTATAATGAACAAGAGCGGGCTGAGGACCGAACCTTGATGTACTCCTACTTGTATCTGGAATTCCTCACTAAACTCCATTCCTACTCTCACTTTACTGACAGTACCTCTGTACAAAGTTTGCACTGTCTCACAAGCCATTCCTCAACACCTAGTTTCCTTAGGGACCACCAGATGACAGATCGGGGTACCCTATCAAAGGCCTTCTCTAGGTCAACAAAGGCTAAGTATAGTGGCTTATTCTTCTCTAAGAACCTCTCTTGCATTTGTCTCACCAAGTAGAGGGCATCTGTTGTACTCTTCCCAGACACAAAACCAAACTGCATCTCATCTAGTTTGACCCTTTCTCTAATTAGTTGTGCTAGCATTCTTTCTGTCACTTTCATAACCTGATCCATCAGTTTTATACCCCTATAATTGCTCCTCTCCAGTGCATCCCCTTTACCTTTGTAGCAATTTATGAGAATACTGCTGCACCAGTCTTTAGGTGTGACACCACCATATATAGCCTGATTGATGATGCGTGCAACCAGTTTAGTGCCTACGTCCCCTGATGCCTTCAGCATCTCAGCAACTACCCCCAACAGTCCAGCAGCCTTACCATTTTTCATTTCCTTAATCGTCTCTTGGACCCTATATTCGTCAATCTCAATAGCTGGTCCCTCTGTCGGATCTACTGAGGGTAATTTCTCTCTCTCCCACTCGTTCTCCACATTCATCAGTCTCTCATAATGACATTTCCAGGCCTATATATATATATATATATATATATATATATATATATATAATATATATTATTTATTTATTTAATTATGTAATAAACAACACAATATATTTATTCCATTACCCAAGGTTTCAGGAAGTTAGACGATTCTAACAGAAACGTCTCATGTTGTTCATCAAATGAAATAGCTTTCAGAAAGATATTTAATCTGATCAATGAAATCAGATTCTTCTGTAAGAATCGTCTAGCTTCGCGAAATCTTCGGTAATGGAATAAATATATATAAATATATATATAATTGGTGTGGGATGCTTAAAGCATCCATAAGCGGTAGGCCGTTTGAGCACTCAATGCTCTTACAGAGCAGAGTATAATATCACATAAGAAGTGGAGAATCAGTGGTGCGACGAATTAAAATTTATTAGACATATTACAATCGTTTCTCGGGCGCCCAGCTCGAGGCACGATCGATGTGGTGATCAAACCCGATTCTGAAATCGCAAGATGCTCTAAGTTTTGGAAACTCTGCTTCGAAAGATCGAGACGTATCTGAGGATCTTGCGATTTCAGAGTCAGGTTCGATCATTGCATCGATTGTGCCTCGAGCTGGTCGCCAGAGAAACGATTGTAATATGTCTAATAAATCTTATTTGTTGCACCACTGATTCTCCGTTTTTTATCTGATATTATACTCTGCTCTGTAAGAGCATCGAGTGCTCAAACAGCCTACCGCTTACGGACCCTTTAACCATCCCACACCAATTATATATATATATATATATATATATATATATATATATATATATATATATACAGTATTTTCCATTGTGTTGTAATATAAATATTACACACAGTAGATTATCAGCTCACGTAGAGTTTGCTCGACGGTTCCAGTTGTAGTTCCAAAAGTAATCCGGAGAAAAATAGAAAGATTTGAATGGATACAGTTTAGTTGAAAGGAATTTATTGACACGTGTTTCTATAACAGTTACATAACCTAAAACAGCTGCTATCTACAAACTTTTAGTTATGCAGACATTCAATATTTCAATGTTATTATTTACTGTCATTTCATCAGAATAATATTACTGAGGACCTATTTAGTTTTTATAGAGAATATTAGGAGGGAGGGGTGAAGTTGTTAGAAGAATAGTTGAAGGAGTGGTTTTTCGATAGCAGTGAGTAATTAGATTCCCATCTGTTGTTTTGACATTTTTTATAGAATATATTATTGGTTATTTTTCTAAATCTATAGAAGGATTAGAGATAGTAAAGATATGCGTGGTTGGTTTTGTGTTTGCACTTAATTAACATTCAGACTTAAATTTTTCTTTCAAGTGTACGTATCCTTTCACCCACGCATTCACACACAAATATATTTGCACACCTCTACAAAATACATATATTCACAATTCACATATTCATACTTACATATATATACACATGCATACACATATATATACACACATGTATTCATGTACATACATACGCGCTCATGTGTATACATTTTCATACTCAACTTATCTTTATATACACACGTATAGACACACACATATATACATACATACTCTAGTCCATGTGTACACACATACACATACATACACATCCATATACACATACATACATACACATATATATATATATATATATATATATACATATATATATATATATATATATATATATATATATATATATATACATATATATATATATATATATATATACATATATATATATATACATATACATACACATATATATATAAGCACTTTAATACATGAATACACTTACATCTAACTATACACATCAAACATATATATATATTTACTTATTTATATACATTTTCACATATATATACATACTTATGGACGTTTTTTGACACATTCATTATCGCATATTTGTACCTATTCTCATCAGCATATCTTTCCATTATTAGTGTGGTAATTTAAGGTTATTAATATATGTTGAGAAGAGATTGTTTTTATATTTTTCTAACTAGATTAAGGTTTATATAGTTGGGGGATGTCCCTCTTTTATGTAATATTCGGCTTGTAGTGGGAAAAAAGGGTTTTAGTTCTGTGACGGCAGAATAATGTTCGTTCAATTCTGTTATTCAGCAGTTTCTTCTTGTGTGTGATTATGTAATAAATCTCAAGATTACACAATTTGCAGAAATTTTGGCTCCTGGAAAAGCTTTGGGTTTTAGCTAATTTTTCCCATTTTAGGGTAAACTTTTGATCGCTATCCCTGAGCGTCCAAGCTTTTTCTGCTAAAGTTGTTACATTTCTTTGGCTCTGGTGTTTTATTGAGTAAGAATGCCTATACAATCGAGATTTAAACGATGTTGCCGTTGATCCCACGTAATACCACTCGTTGCCTCCGGATTTAATGGTACACTTATAAATAATATTTTTTTTCCAGGCAGTTATTGCCGAGGGGGCAGTTGTCAGGATAGGTGCAGTTACAGTTGTGTACGTTGGGTTTTCTCTGGAGTAGTATTGCGGACGAACTTAGGTGTGGTTTATTTATGTTCTGTAGTGTATTGTCTACTGTTTTTTTTGTGTTCTTTGTACTTAAGTTCTTAGTGTTTTCGTTTAACCTGCAAATTGTGTAATCTTGAGATTTATTACATAATCACACACAAGAAGAAACTGCTGAATAACAGAATTGAACGAACATTATTCTGCCGTCACAGAACTAAAACCCTTTTTTCCCACTACAAGCCGAATATTACATAAAAGAGGGACATCCCCCAACTATATAAACCTTAATCTAGTTAGAAAAATATAAAAACAATCTCTTCTCAACATATATTAATAACCTTAAATTACCACACTAATAATGGAAAGATATGCTGATGAGAATGGGTACAAATATGCGATAATGAATGTGTCAAAAAACGTCCATAAGTATGTATATATATGTGAAAATGTATATAAATAAGTAAATATATATATATATGTTTGATGTGTATAGTTAGATGTAAGTGTATTCATGTATTAAAGTGCTTATATATATATGTGTATGTATATGTATATATATATATATATATATATGTATATATATATATATATATATATATATATATATATATATATATATATATATATATGTATATATATATATGTGTATGTATGTATGTGTATATGGATGTGTATGTATGTGTATGTGTGTACACATGGACTAGAGTATGTATGTATATATGTGTGTGTCTATACGTGTGTATATAAAGATAAGTTGAGTATGAAAATGTATACACATGAGCGCGTATGTATGTACATGAATACATGTGTGTATATATATGTGTATGCATGTGTATATATATGTAAGTATGAATATGTGAATTGTGAATATATGTATTTTGTAGAGGTGTGCAAATATATTTGTGTGTGAATGCGTGGGTGAAAGGATACGTACACTTGAAAGAAAAATTTAAGTCTGAATGTTAATTAAGTGCAAACACAAAACCAACCACGCATATCTTTACTATCTCTAATCCTTCTATAGATTTAGAAAAATAACCAATAATATATTCTATAAAAAATGTCAAAACAACAGATGGGAATCTAATTACTCACTGCCACCAAGAATTCTCACTGCTATCGAAAAACCACTCCTTCAACTATTCTTCTAACAACTTCACCCCTCCCTCCTAATATTCTCTATAAAAACTAAATAGGTCCTCAGTAATATTATTCTGATGAAATGACAGTAAATAATAACATTGAAATATTGAATGTCTGCATAACTAAAAGTTTGTAGATAGCAGCTGTTTTAGGTTATGTAACTGTTATAGAAACACGTGTCAATAAATTCCTTTCAACTAAACTGTATCCATTCAAATCTTTCTATATATATATATATATATACATAAGGGTTAATGATATAGGTAGTTTCTTTCTTTAGAAATATGGTAATGGAAGGGTTAATGACATAGACAGTGTCTTTCATTAGAAATATGGTAATGGAAGGGTTAATGACATAGACAGTGTCTGTCATTAGAAATATGGTAATGAAAGGGTTAATGACATAGACAGTGTCTTTCATTAGAGATATGGTAATGGAAGGGTTAATGACATAGACAGTGTCTTTCATTAGAAATATGGTAATGAAAGGGTTAATGACATAGACAGTGTCTTTCATTAGAAATATGGTAATGGAAGGGTTAAAATTCCTTACCAGATTGGGACAAAATCCTTTCCTGCTTTGCGGTCAGACAACACCAGCAAAGTATAACCGGCTTTGCTGGCCTCCTCAGCCTCTTTACAAATGCGGTCAAGTGCAGATATAAGTCCATCTTTGTTAGAACTGCAGGGAAAGATGATGTCGATGATTGCTGTCTTCCAATTGCGAACCTTGACACATTTGAGGACATCCAAGTCATCAAGGGAGAGAATCGGTTGCTCAAGCCAAAGACGGCGGCACTGTGCAGGACAAGGTTCAAGTATGTTACCTTCTGGTCCAATAGGACAGGCAAGAGACATGACAATCTTCTCGCGGAATGGGTCAATAGGAGGGTTTGTCACCTGAGCAAATAACTGTTTGAAATAATCAAAGAGGAGGGGACTGAACTGAGAAAGGCAGGCCAAAGAGACGTCGTTGCCCATGGACCCAAGGGCTTCTTTCCTGGAAAAGAGGAAACAGAAAGAGGCAGGTGTGAAACAGCGAGAATATATAACATTCAATGGATAATCTAACCTGAAATATTGATTTCTAATTAAGATACAAGGCGAGAAAATTTGTAGGGAAGGGTAAAATTGATGAAACCAACCCCAGTTCATGACTGGTACTTTATTTTAGCAACCTCAGAAGGATGAAAGACAAAGTTAGCCTCAGCAGGATTTCAACTCAGAATACAATGAATTGGAACAAATACCACAATGGGTTTTTATCTGATGCTCTACCAATTCTGCTAATTGGATGCCATTCAGTATATATACAGATATAACTATAACATATATTTTGACTGCTTAGCACTCAACTTTATGAATGTATATTACAAAGAAGTTGGTCCACCCTATATGGTGGTTGTGCTGGTGACAGGAAAAAGTACCCAGCTCGCACTGTAAAGTGGTCGTTTTGGTGCCACAACAACAAAACCCCAGTCCACACTGCAAATATCGTTGTCTTCAGGAAGAGCATCCATCCATAGAAACCAAGCCAGAAACAGGTCTGTATGAGCAAGAGACAGTCACTTAATCTGACTTGTCTCACAACGGGACAATTCGTCTAACCCATGCTAACGTGGAAATTGGACATTAAATGGTGACAATGATAAGAGAGTGTACTGAGTTACACTTACTGCTCTTTAACCATGGGTAGTACAAGCATATTGATGGCTTCTGTGGTATAACCAAACATGGTAAGACGAAGATCTTGCTGTAAGGGACCACCTTCTACTGTTGGTGTACCTTCAATCCTATGTGAATTACGGGGAGAAGGGGTCTTGGCGTAGTGCAGTTCACGCAACTCCGACATGTTGAGACACTGAAAAGTAAAGTGAGAAGTTGCCGTTAGTATTACAACATCAACAAGAATAGTAGCAACAACCATTCATATGTAAACATAGAGGTAATATATATATATATAGATAGATAGATAGATAGATAGATAGATAGATAGATAGATAGATAGAGAGAGAGAGAGAGAGAGAGAGAGAGAGAGAGAGGCACATGGCTTAGTGGTTAGAGCATTGGGATTGCAATCGAAAGGTTGTGAGTTCAATCCTCAGACCGGGTGATGTGTTGTTTCCTTGAACAAGACACTGTATTTCACATTGCTCCAGTTTACTCAGCTGTAGAAATGAGATGATAGGGACTGGGGTCCCTATCATTCCACTGCAAAGTGGTCGTGGAGGTGCCACGGCAAAAAAATCACCCAGCACTCACTGTAAAGTGGACGTGTAGGCGCCACGAAAAAGCACCCAGCACTCACTGTAAATGAGGTTGGTGTTAGGAAGGGCATCCAGCTGTAGAAATCAAGCCAGAATCAGTTCCCGTCCCACCCTTGCAAGCAGGGAAAAGCAGACGTAAAATGAAATGATGATGATGATGATGATGATGATTACCTCTATGTTATATATATTACCTCTATGAAATTAATAAACCTTCGTTGTACTGCCTCTCTGTTTTGTTCCTGTTCAAATTTTTCCATTATATATATATATATAATAAACTAAAATAAATAAGTCAAATGTTTAAAATTTGGCTTTGTTTATTACTGCTATATATATTTCGGTGACAGCCATCTTTGGCTGTGACCTCTTCAGGCAGTCCGAATTAGTGTGGTAGAGACGAGTACGCATGTTGTTGAGGTGTATAACTTTGTCAATACTCTGATATGCCCAGTTCCTACTTCATTTATATATATATATATATATATATATATATATATATATACATACATATATATATATATATATATATATATATATATATATATATATATATATACATATATATATATTTATATATATATATATATATATATATATGTGTCACGACAAAAAAAACACACAGTCCACGCTGTAATGTGGCCGTGTAGGCAACACGGTAAAAACCTCCCAGCCCCACACTGTAAATGTGGTTGGTGTTAGGAAGGGCATCCAGCTGTAGAAAACCCGCCAGACAGTCCTATGCGAGCAAGACAACCACTCTTGCCTCAAGTGGGAAAACTCCCGTCCAAACCCATGCAAGCGTGGAAGATGGACGTTAAACGATGATGATGATGATGATGTATCTATATATATATATAGAGAGAGAGATAAGATAAGAAAAAATGCTTACTTCTTCATCCAACCATTTCATGACAGGGTGAATTTGGGATATTTTAGATTTGATTGCATCATCTTGGAGAGTAAAAGACTTCTCCTGGGTGTCAACAAGAAGAATACGGCCAGGTTTCAGACGATGCTGGGGAAAGAGAGAGAAATGTTAAAACATTTAGAAGTCATTATGTGTATGTGTAGGGGTTACATATGTCTGTGTAAACACATGAATATACAGAGGCCACCCACATAATAGAAAATAAACCGAGCCTGAACAGAAAACAAAAGGACTGATAACAGAATAAGGAAAGAGAGAGAAAAAGAAAAAGACAAAAACAGCAAAACAACTAACGATAAAAACCCACATACGCTTAAAGCACACATAAACATGACAAATACATACACACACACACAGATTAAAGCACTGATGCAAACGCATTCACAAAAATGAAAAACGCACCACGAAACGAAATAACGGGATGAAATAGAAATATGACCAGAAAAAGAAGCGCCACAAAAAATTGAGAGTCATTGAGGAAGTCACAGATTGGTGTGCTGAAAGAAATTTGATGGAAGGAAAAAGATAAAGTGAAAGTTTTATGGTGCATGTGTTCAATTGGCAAAATGACCCTCTCAAAATATACATTATATAGGGTCATACTGCTAATATAAGATATATATATATAGGGTCATGATGCTAATATAAGATATATATATATATATATATATATATATATATATATAGGGTCATGCTGCTAATATAATATATATATATATATATATATATATATATATACACACAGATCAGAGCAAACATCACGGACGCTCTATCTAAAAATTATTTTTGAAAAGCATTAGAAATGCGCAACCGGTAAAACTAAAAACCCAAACTGAATACTAACCAATACTATGACTAATTCTCACTTATTCCTAATTAAACTATTTTTCACTGTGAACAATTTGTCAGCATTTTCTTTTCTGTTTACCAATATATATATATAATCAACTGGAAATTTATAATAAATTGAAGTGAAAAGCAGCAGATGTTTGTGTTTTTATTAACAGCATGACCCTATATATATATATATATATATATATAGGGTCATGCTGTTAATAAAATCACAAACATCTGCTGCTTTTCACTTCAATTTATTATAAATTACCAGTTGACTAGTATAATAATCGAATGATTATTTATTAATTTATTATCAAAGCTATAACCTCCTCAGTGATTATTTGTTATTAAACTAACTGGAAATTTATAATAAATTCAAATGAAAATCGACAGGTGGTAGTGTTTTAATTGGCAACATGACCCCCCCAAAGTATAACAATATCTGTTTCAACACAAGTTTTCAGATAAGAAATACAAAAAAAAAAGTATATACGTAAGTATGTATCATCATCATCATCACCGTTTTACATCCGTTCTTCCACGCTAGCATGGGTTGGACAGGTTGTCCTGTTGTGGGCAGTGTCCAGTCGGCTGACCTTGTCTTGCTCATACGGGAACTGATTCTGGCTTGATTTCTACAGCTGGATGCCCTTCCTAACACCAACCTCATTTACAGTGAGTGCTGGGTGCTTTTTTTCTGTGGCGCCTACACAACTACTTTGCAGTGGGAGGGTGTGGGGGCATATTGTTTATATGCTTCAGCATTGGCTTGTACCCGTCGGAAGTCGGGTCTTCTGTATTACTCTGTGACACCAGAGGTCACGGTCATGTGTCATCACCGTTGAGAGGTGCAATTGGGTAAGATCGGCTTTTATCACCTCATCCCAGGTCTTCTTGGGTCTCCCAACTCCGCGGCTTCCATCGACTTCTAGTGCTCTGCACCTTTTTATGCAGCTGTCATCCTTCATATGCATCACATGTCCATACCAACGCAACCTCCTCTCCTGCACACATTATTTGATTCCTCTTATGCTCAGTCTCTCTCTCAATTCATTTATGCTTTGTCGTTCGCGTATATTACTATTACACATCCATCGGAGCATGCAGGCTTCGTTTCTTTCTAATCTACGCAAGTCTTCTACACACAACACCCAGGTCTCACTACCAAGTAACATTGCTGTTCGGATACACGCATCATACAGTCTGCCTTTCATTTTGAGGGAGAAGCCTTTTGCAGCTAGCAGTGGCAGTAGTTCCCTGAACTTCTTCCATCCCGTTCTTACCCTAGTTATTGTACTTTCTGAACACCCACCTCCGCTGCTAATTCGGTCACCTAGGTAGCAGAAGCTGTCTACTGTTTCTACAGAGCCCTTCCAGAGTTTGGTGGTGCTTGTTTCCTGTGGTCGTTTGCTGCTTGCTGTCCCAGCGCAGCTGCTACATGTGAAGCCTACATTCTTAGTTAAGCTTCCTGAGATCCCACTACATCTCTTGTGTACCCGTTGTTTGCATTTGGGGCAGAGGATTGAGTTCCTACCTACACCTTTCCTTCATACTGAGCAAGACCATTTCCCTGAGGGGATCTGGGTTCTGTTTTCTCATCTACTTAATCTTTGTCAGGTTTGACCTTAGTCTTTGTCAGGTTGACTTTGAGACCCTTTCTTTCTAGTCCCTGCTTCCATGTTTGGAATTTCTTCTCTAGCTCTACCATAGATTCAGCTATAAGTGCGAGATCATCCGCATACAGGAGTTCCCATGGGCATCTGGTCTTAAACTCCTCCGTTATTGCCTGCATGACTATGATGAACAGGAGAGGGCTAAGAACAGAGCCCTGGTGGACACCGACCTGTACGCTAAATTCCTCGCATATGTATATATGTATATATGTCAGATCGCGAACAAGTGCTACTGGTAACATGTAACCCAGTACAGCCTGTCTCATGGTCGGGTCGTCGGCAACTAAACCAGCAACCCCAGCAAGTGTGCTTGGTGAGAAGGGTGACATATGGACACCCTGCGGGATGAAGTACAATATCCAACAAAGGGTGGAGGAACTCAGAGCCAACGGCCATCCAAATAGTAGTTTTTTGTTCACCTAGGAGTGAAAGGCTTCAGTTGTCACAACACTTTTCTAGGAGAGGGAAACTCTAAAAAAAAAAAAAAAGCATCCATTGATGTCAACCAGTTCTCCTTTTCAGGTAGTGTTTTCAATGCTCTGAGAGTGGGATTGGTCGAGTGCAAGGCCTTTCCCCATATAAAAAAACTTCAAATCATGGGCATTGCTTGTTCAGCATCTGTTACAGGTTCGTGTGGCTGGCCGTAGCCTAAAAGCACACCATTTTCTGTAATCTGACAAGTGATTGCAATACTCTTAGCAGAGTTTGCAGCCATCATGCATATACATACACACATACTTATACATACATATAATATATATATACACACATACATATATATACATATATCCACAACAGGACAACCTGTCTAACCCATGCTAGCGTGTAGAAGAACAGATGTAAAATGGTGATGATGATGATGATGATATATATGCATACATAAGCTAACTAAGAACATAGACTTTATATGTGGCCGGTGCTCTGGTGCAATAAGTAGCAACAAGTGTCCACAGCACACTACCTCCTTCCATTGCCCAGATGGTTCTATAGAAATAGTGGACAGCTTCCGTTACCTGGGTGACAAAATCAGCAGTGGGGGAGGGTGCTCTGAAAGTACTGTAGCTAGAGTCAGAACGGGATGGAAAAAGTTCAGAGAGCTTATACCACTATTGGCCGCTAAAGGGTTCTCCCTAAAAATGAAAGGCAGATTGTATGATGCCTGTATACGAACAGCAATGTTGCATGGCAGTGAGACCTGGGCATTGTGTGCAGAGGATATACGCATACTGGAGAGGAACGAAGCTTGCATGCTCCGCTGGATGTGTAATAGTAATATACGTGAACGGCAAAGCATAAACGAACTAAGGGAGAAATTAGAAATAAGAGGGATCAGATGTTGTTTACTCGAGAGAAAACTACGTTGATATGGTCACGTGATGCGCATGAAAGACGACAGCTGTATAAAAAAAGTGCAGAGCGATCAAAATAGACGGTAGCTACGGAGTAGGCAGACCCAGAAAAACCTGGGACGACTTGATAAATTCCGACCTTACACACATATCTGCAAGACAATGTCACTGGACCGAGATCTTTGGCGCTATGCAGTAATACAGAAGACCCGCCTTGCTTAAGTACAAAACTTACAGTCAATAGGCACCTCTTAACCAAAATACACCCCTGTCGCACTACCCCACCAACACCACCCCTTTCTCTGTTAAGTTATGTTGGTGCCACAACATCCAGTCCTAAATAAATGAGGTTGTGTAGGTGTCACGACAAAAAAACACACAGTCCACGCTGTAATGTGGCCGTGTAAGTAACACGGTAAAAACCTCCCAGCCCACACTGTAAACGTGGTTGGTGTCAGGAAGGGCATCCAACTGTAGAAAACCTGCCAGACAGTCCTATACGAGCAAGACAACCAATCTTGCCTCACGTGGGACAATTCCCGTCTAAACCCATGCTAGCGTGGAAGATGGACGTTAAACGATGATGATGATGATGACATATATACACACACACACACACATATATATACATACATATATTATATATATCTATATATATATATATGCATACACATATATACACATACACACACATATCATCATCATCATCATCATCATCACCGTTTTACGTCCGTTCTTCCACGCTAGCATGGGTTAGACGGGTTGTCCTGTTGTGGGCAGTGTCTGGTCGGCTGACCATGCCTTGCTCATACAGGAACTGATCTGGCTTGATTTCTACAGCTGGATGCCCTTCCTAACACCAACCTCATTTACAGTGAGTGCTGGGTGCTTTTTCGTGGCGCCTACACGTCCACTTTACAGTGTGGGCTGGGTGCTTTTTTGCCGTGGCACCTCCACGACCACCTTGCGGTGGGGGGTGGGGGGGCATATTGTTTATATGCTTCAGCATGTACCCATGGGAGGTCGGGTACCCTGTATTACTGCGTGACGCCAGAGGTCACGGTCGTGTGTCATTGACTTTGAGAGGTGTAGTTGGGTAAGGTCGGCTTTTATCACCTCATCCCAAGTCATCTTGGGTCTCCCCACTCCGCGGTTTCCATCAACTTCTAGTGCTCTGCACCTTTTTATGCAGCTGTCATCCTTCATACGCATCACATGTCCATACCAGCGTAACCGCCTCTCCTGCACGCAGCATTTGATTCCTCTTATGCTCAGTCTCTCTCTCAATTCATTTATGCTTTGTCGTTCACGTATATTACTGTTACACATCCATCGGAGCATGCAGGCTTCGTTTCTCTCTAATCTACGTAAGTCTTCCACCTTCAGCGCCCAGGTCTCACTACCATGCAACATCGCTGTTCGGATACACGCATCATACAGTCTGCCTTTCATTCTGAGGGAGAAGCCTTTTGCAGCTAGCAGTGGTAGTAGTTCCCTAAACTTCTTCCATCCCGTTCTTACCCTAGTTATTGTACTTTCTGAGCACCCACCTCCGTTGCTAATTCGGTCACCTAGGTAGCAGAAGCTGTCTACTGTTTCTACAGGGCCCTCCCAGAGATTGGTGGTACTTGTTTCCTGTGGCTGTTTGCTTGCTGTTTCAGCACAGCTGCTGCATGTGAATCCTACATTCTTAATTAAGCTTCCTGAGATCCCGCTACATCTCTTGTGTACCCATTGTTTGCATTTGGGGAAAAGAATGGAGTTCCTACCTACACCTTTCCTACATACTGAGCAAGGCCATTTCCCTGAGGGGATCTGGGTTCTGTTTTCTCGTCTACTTATAAGGACCTTAGTCTTTGTCATGTTGACTTTGAGGCCCTTTCTCTCTAGTCCCTGCTTCCAGGTTTGGAATTTATTCTCTAGTTCTACCATAGATTCAGCTATGAGTACGAGGTCATCAGCATACAGGAGTTCCCATGGGCATCCGGTCTTAAACTCCTCCGTTATTGCCTGCAGGACTATGATGAACAGGAGAGGGCTAAGAACAGAGCCCTGGTGGACCCCAACCTGTACGCTAAATTCCTCGCTATACTCATTGCCAATCCTAACTTTGCTGACTGCTCCCCTATACATGGCTTGTACCGCTTTCACAAGCCATTCATCTACTCCTAGTTTTCTAAGAGCCCACCAGATTACTGCACGTGGAACTCTGTCAAAGGCTTTCTCAAGGTCGACAAATGCCAAGTAGAGTGGCTTACTTTTAGCTAGGTACTTTTCCTGTAATTGCCTCACAAGGAAGAGCGCATCAGTGGTGCCTTTCCCTGGAACAAACCCAAATTGCATCTCGTCTATATTCACCCGGTCCCTAATCAGCTGTGCTATAACTCTTTCTGTTACTTTCATGACCTGGTCCATCAACTTTATACCTCTATAGTTTCCTCGATCTAGTGCATCGCCTTTACCTTTGTAGCAGTTGACAATGATGCTACTGCACCAATCTTTTGGTATGGCCCCCTCTAGTATTACCTGGTTAACGATACGTGTGGTTATAGTGTGACCTACAGACCCAGATGCCTTCAGCATCTCGGCAGCTATACCCGATGGACCGGTTGCCTTCCCTATCTTCATATCTCTGATTGCCTTACTTACTACGCTGCCGCTGACTTGTACTGCTGGTCCCTCTATAGGGTCTACGTGGGGTAGGGTCTCTTCTTCCCATGCATTCTCCTCATTTATATAAAAAGAAAATCTTCGCTCTACATGGCTGAATACAATGTTATTAATATTCGAAAATTTTCATCTATGTGTGTATATATATATATATATATATATATATATGTATATATACAAATTAAATTCTATATCCAAATCGATATACAAACATTGAAAATTTTCATTTATGTATATATATATATATATATATATATATATATATATATATGTATATATATATATATTTCGTTTCTGAATTTGTTTAGCAAGATTCTTTATCTGAAAACGTGTGTTGAAACCGATATTGTTATATTTTGGGAGGGTCATGTTGCCAATAAGAAACACATGCACCAGTTGCTTTCACTCCAATTTATTATGAATTAAATTTATAAATTTAAGAATTTATAAATTTCCGGTTGGTTGGTTGGTTCCACAACCGGACTGTTGTTCATATATTGTCAAAGTTCTTTCCTCACACATTCTGTGACCTCTTCAGTGACTGGGGATTCTTTTCTTTGTTTTGTCCTCTCCTTTGTTCTGTCCTACGCCATCTTGTTTTTGTGTGTGTTGTGCACCCAGTTTGCACATGCGCCACATCCGGGTGTCTGTGTGTGTTTTTATTTGTTCATTTATTTGTTTATTTACATGTTACCGGCCGGGCGTTTGCTCCACGTGTGTGTGTGTTCCCCCACCTTGTCCCCAACTGCAAGTTGTGATGTTGCCACTCCACCCATGCCCTCTACTCAACTCCGCTTGGAGTTCATCTATGTCCACTGCCCCCGTGATTTATCCAAACACCGCGTCCCCTAGAGGTGAATTGGCTTGCAAATTTAGAGGGGCCCTAGATAAACTTAAACTTGGTATTAAGATGGTGGAAGGACCGGGTGCCTCCGTAGAACCACTTATTAGTGATACATGCCCTTTTCAGAGACCTCACTGTGTAGATGAGAGATGCGTGGTCTGTAAACTGGGCCCCATGTTGACTGTAAAACTAGAAATGTAGTATATAGCGTAGGATGTGCTGGGGGACAATGTAAAGATAGGAATGTAGTGTACATAGGTGAGGTGGCTCGTGGTGTGGGAAAACGGTTGGGTGAACACTGGCGAGAGCTTCAGGGTGGGGGGAGACATCAATGCTCCACCGGCATGCTAGGATGGAACATGGGGGAAAATTGGAGAACATGGAAGTGGAGGTAAAATCTACACACGGAGGAGACGCGGTGTTTGGCCAAATCACGGGGGCAGTGGACATAGATGAACTCCAACCGGAGTTGAATAGAGGGCATGGGTGGAGTGGCAACATCACAACTTGCAGTTGGGGACAAGGTGGGGGCACACATACGTGGAGCAAACGGCCGGCCGGTAACATGTAAATAAACAAATAAATGAACAAATAAAAACACACACAGACACCCGGATGTGGCGCATGTGCAAACTGGGTGCACAGCACACACAAAAACAAGATGGCGTAGGACAGAACAAAGGAGAGGACAAAACAAAGAAAAGAATCCCCAGTCACTGAAGAGGTCACAGAATGTGTGAGGAAAGAACTTTGACAATATATGAACAACCGTTCGGTTGTGGAACCAACCAACCAACCGGAAATTTATAAATTCTTAAATTTATAAATTTAATTTATAATAAATTAGAGTGAAAGCAACTGGTGCGTGTGTTTCTTATTGGCAACATGACCCTCCCAAAGTATAACAATATATAATATATAAATATATATATATATATGTATATATATATATATATATATATATATATATATATATATATATACATATATATATATATATATATATATACATATATATATATATATATATGTGTGTATATATATATACGAATATTAAAACAATCAAATCTCAGTTTAATACATTTATATGCTGACAAATGTCTGGAATCATCAGAGCATAAGGAATGTCTAAACAGGTGATTAAAATCTTCAGAACATTTATAAAGATACATAACTATTGTCAGTGTCATAGACATCATACAGAAAATCAGGAGTTATAAAAGAATGTTATGCCACAGAAAACACAATTACAAGGAGCAATGGTGAAAAGTGAAAATTAAGTATATTATGTATAAAGGTATTAAGGTCATATATATATATATATATATATATATTTCATTTCATTTTACGTCCACCTCTCCCTGCTTGCAAGGGTGGGATGGGAACTGATTCTGGCTTGATTTCTACAGCTGGATGCCCTTCCTAACACCAACCTCATTTACAGTGAGTGCTGGGTGCTTTTTTTCCGTGGCACCTCCACGACCACTTTGCAGTGGAATGATAGGGACCCCAGTCCCTATCATCTCATTTCTACAGCTGAGTAAACTGGAGCAATGTGAAAAAAAGTGTCTTGCTCAAGGAAACAACACATCACCCAGTCTGAGAATTGAACTCACAACCTTTCGATTGCAAGGCCAATGTTCTAACCTCTAAGCCATGTGATCATATATATATATATATATATGATATATATAGTAATAATTGTTTCTACTTTTGGCACAAGGCCAGCAATTACCCAGTACATTACTGGTACTTTATTTTATCGACCCCGTAAGGATGAAAGGCAAAATTAAACTTGGCGGGATTTGAACTCGGGATGTAAAGGGACGTAACTATGCTAGAAAGCATGGCGTCCAACCCTCTACCGATACTGCCAAATTTGAAGACTAAAATCCAAAGAGAGCTCAATAGGGATAAATATATATCAAATATATAAGAACCCTAGAGCAAATATTTATTAAAATAACAGATTGAAGATTAAGCAAAGAATCGCTGCTTTCACCCATCATCATCATACTCATCATTTTACGTCTGCTTTTCCCTGCTTGCAAGGGTTGGACGGGTCTTATTCAGCACAGAGTCTCTCCACTCGTCACGGTCCTTCTTCATCTCCACCGTGAGCTTCAGCGATCTGAGGTCTGCTCTCACCACCTCCGCCAATGATTTTCGTGGTCTTCCTCTACTGCATCTTCCTTCTACTGGGACTTCTTGGCACTTCTTCACCCATTGGTCATTCTCCATGCGCATCACATGTCCATACCATCTCAGCCTTCTCCCCCACACCACAACTTATCCCTCTTATACCCAGTTTCTTTCTTAACTCGTCTATGCTTGGTCGTTCACCCACATTGACATTGCACATCCAATAGAGCATGCTTGCTTCATTTCTCTCCAGCCGTCGCATATCCTCTGCAGTTGCTGCCCATGTCTCACTACCATGCAGCATCGCGCATCTCACACAGGCATCATATAACCATCCTTTCGTACACAGGGAGAAACCCTTCTTAGTCAACAGAGGAAACAGCTCCCTAAACTTCTTCCAACACGTCCTTATTCTAGATACTATGGCCTCGGAACACCCCCTCCTATGCTAATCTGATCACTTTGGTACCAGATGCTAGCAACCACTTCTATAGAACCCACCTGCATTGGAAAAATGTGTCTATCACTGCGATTACTACTGTCAAATTTCCCTGTACATCTACTGCATACATATTACTCCCTACCTGTTAGTTTGCCTGCTATCCCACTACATCTCTTGTGTACCCAAGATCTGCATTGCATACATTTTATAGAATTTATGCCAGTTCCTTTCCTACATATCGAACATGGCCATTTCCCTGATGGAATCAGAGTATTGTCCTCTCTTCTACTCATCAACACTTTAGTCATAGCTAGGTTCACTCTCAGTCCTCTTGCTTCCAACTGCTGTTTCCATAGCCAGAATTCATTCTCTAGCTCCTCTACTGATTCTGCTATAAGAATCAGATTGTCATCATAGAGAAGTTCCCATGGGTAGCCACTCTTAAACTCCTTTGTTATGGCTTGGAGGACTATAATGAACAAGAGTGAGCTGAGGACCGAACCCTGATGTACTCCTACTTGTATCTGGAATTCCTCACTAAACTCCATTCCTACCCTCACTTTACTGACAGTACCTCTGTACAAAGTTTGCACTGTCCTCACAAGCCATTCCTCTACACATAGTTTCCTTAGGGACCACCAGATGACAGATCGGGGTACCCTATCAAAGGCCTTCTCTAGGTCAACAAAAGCTAAGTATAGTGGCTTATTCTTCTCTAAGAACCTCTCTTGTAGTTGTCTCACCAAGAAGAGGGCATCTGTTGTACTCTTCCCAGGCACAAAACCAAACTGCATCTCATCTAATTTGACCCTTTCACTAATCAGTTGCGCTAATATTCTCTCTGCCACTTTCATAACCTGATCTATCAGTTTTATACCCCTATAATTGCTTCTCTCCAGAGCATCCCCTTTACCTTTGTAGCAATTTATGAGAATACTGCTGCACCAGTCTTTGGGTATGACACCACCATATATATAGCCTGATTGATGATGCGTGCAACTAGTTTAGTGCCTACTTCTCCTGATGCCTTCAGCATCTCTGCAACTATCCGCAACGGTCCAGCAGCCTTACCATTCTTCGTTTACTTAATTGCCTCTTGTACCCTATATTCGTCAATCTCAATAGCTGGTCCCTCTGTCGGATCTACCAAGGGTAATTTCTCTCTCTCTCATTCGTTCTCCACATTCATCAGTCTCTCATAATGACATTTCCAGGCCTCCTTTTTTTGATCATTCGTGACACTAAGTACACCGGCATCATTCCGGACACATTTATCTCCAACAACATCCTGATTTGTACTGACACACTGCCTTGCAATGTGGAACACTGCACGCCTCTGATCTTCCCGTCGCAGAACATTGGCAAACCTCCTACTCTCTGCCTCCCTGCGTGCTAAGTACACCTTAGTACACCTAAGTACACTCTTAGTGGTTGTATATCCTTCCCTACTCCCACCCCTTTTTCCAAGCCTTCCATGCTAGTCTTTTGTCTCTAATGGCCTTATCTACTGTGCTGTTCCACCACCAGGTCGCTCTCTGTCTGGTTGGAGCTCTGCTCCAGCCACAAGTTTCATCAGTAGCCTGCAGTAAGTTGTCACGTAAGAAATTCCAGTTATTATCTATGTCATACGACTCTAAATCGTCTTCTTTTTTGTCATACACATCTTGAAGTGCTTTCCTAAATTTGTATTTTAGTGAAAGGTCTTTTAGCTTCCAGACCTTTCTTCTCCACACCTTCCTGTATGTCTCATTCCATCTCTTGCTTACTGAGATATCACTAACGACTAACCTATGCTGTGGGGTACATTCTTCCCCAGGGTATGCCTTGGTATTTGACACCATCTGTCTGTCTTGCTGTCTAACTAGCAGGAAGTCAATCTGGCTTATGTGCTCGCCTGATTTGTAGGTGATTGGTAGGCTTCTGGAAGTTAGTGTTGCAAATGCTTAGTGCATTTGCATCACAAAATTCAAGAAGCCTCATTCACTCCTTCTTCATTTCTTGAGCTGTAATCGTGCCCACCATGTACCCCAGTATATCCATCCTGGAGCTGTCCAACATGACCATTGAAGTCTCCTGCTAGCATAACGATGTCTCCGTTCTCTGTCATTGAGGCTGTTTGTAAAAGTATTTATATATATATATATATATATATATATATATATTAGAGTTAGAGTTTCTCATCTCCTCCACTATTCTTCTCAAGGCCAAAATCTGTGCAAGTGTAGATCTACCACGCCTAAAACTGTTTTGGTTGATGCGAAGGATTGGATCAACATACGGAACTAGACAGTTGAGGATTAGCTTGTTGTAGACCTAGGTAGCAAAGGGCATAAGTGATATTCCTCGGTAGTTTGGGGGGATGAGAGGTCACCTTTTTGGGGGACAGGAACTATGCCTGCTTTTAGCCAACTTGGAGGAGTTTTGTTGCTTAAGGAGTCGTTGCAGATTGATAATAGGACTGAAGTAAGGTTTGGGTCTTTCCAAATTATACTGGGTATGTTGTCGAGATGGTTGATTTTTTTGTTTTCAAGTGTTTTGATCACCTGGTCGATCTCACTCAAGGTGAAAAGTCGAGTGGAGATGTTGAGTTCAGGTGATACCACAGACTTTGGGAGATTGCCTTCTACAGAGGATGGTTCACCCAGTAGACCCTTGAAGTGGTCATCAGTCCAGCTCTTTTTTCTTGCTTCTTGAGAGCCTCCTTTGATGATGGGTGAAAGCTTCTTTTTCTGCCAGTTGTCTCATTGATTAAAGCCCATGCAGCTGCGTGCTGTTTGTTTATATGAAGGGTCTAAAGTTTGTTTATTTTACCTTCTACCTACTCTGCAAGAGCAGTTGTGTCCGCCTCATCAAGGTCTTTTTTGTATCGGGTCATTTCACTTGTCAGTCAACTAGTTGGATTTGAGTTGTACTGAGAAGACAGACTTTGCAGTTTTTTGTGCGCTGAGGATATTAAGATATGTGAGCTCAATTTCGTGAGCTTCCTTTTGGTCTTTTTGGTCAGCTGGAAAGAGCAACTTCCTCATATGCAACAATTAGGTTGGAGTATTTAGTCTCAATGCAATCATCAGTACAAGATAGTTTAGAGAACCTATTGTAGACATTGTGTACCAGCTGGAGAGCTCCTTATTTCATGACACTAACCTCCAGTCAACTTGTTTCGTAGGCTCAGCAGAGACATTCTTAGGAGTGCGAGGGCTAAGAGTAACTTTGGAAGAGACAATCCTGTGATCAGATCCAACAAGAAGGAGGAATAGGTTTCAGAGTCGCATACACTGGTTCACCATTGTTTCTGAAATAGGATATAATCCAATTGAGCTCTACTACAGGTAGGGTAGATGAATGACCAGAGCTTGGATTGCTTTTTCATGAAGTTGTTTGTAGATGAGAAGAGTTCAAATTCGTCAAGGAGCTGCAGAAGCATTTCACCATTTCCATTTGTTTTGGTGTTGAAGGTGAATTTTACATCGTCAAGGCATAGTTTGGCACTGAAGTCACCTGCAATAGTAAGGAAATTAGGGGCAGGGACGTTTTCAATGACCGATCTCAGAGACTGATAGAAACTGGCAGTAATTTCTTCATCACTGCTGTTTGTTGGGCTATAGCAAGATATAAATGTGAGTTTTGGATTTGAATGAACTTGGCAACCATTATTCTATCATCTATCTTTTCAATGTTGATGAGGTTCTCACGTGCCCTTGATGAGAGAAACATACCAACTCCACCAATAGTGGCGTTATTGGAGTTTTGTATGCAGAGGCAGTGACAAGCTGGAAATTGTCAGATTTTGTAAACTTTAGGTCTAGATCTGGATGGAAATATCTATGCACTTGAAGACTGATGATGTCAATAGCGTTGGATTTAGGGCTCATTACTAGCTCATCAAGTCTTCCAGGAGGACCAAGGGTATTGACGTTGAATGTACTAAAGCGAGCGGGATGTTTACACTTTAGGAGAGGTTTTGATCTAACTTCTGCTCTATTGAGAACAGTCTGCCTAGATGAGTCCAGATTGAAGACTGATCTGTCTCAGAGGGTGAGGTGTGTTTCAGGAAAATCAGCAAAGGCAGGGGCTTGAACCTTGGTGCAAATCAATGAATCGTCCCTTTTTTCGATGGCTGGATACAAGTACACGTCACCAGGACTGCACATGTCATTTTAAAGCTACAGACAGCTCCTATCTAGCCCATAGGTGGAGGCATTGTTGATAGGACCTCCAAGCAGCGCCCTCTGGTTGCTTTTCACATGTTTCTGAGAGGTTTTCCTTCTTGGTATTTCTCATTGGGACTCCATCTCCAGGCTGGGAGAGCCTGCCTGATCTAACTTTGCTCAGCCTCAAAATGGTATTCAAGACTTCACACACACAGACAGACACGCATGCACTCTGTCCCATGCACACCCATACACATTGACTTTAATAGAACATGCTCCTAGTTCCATACACCCCCACCCCCACATAGAATATACAAATTTACACACTATTGGATGAACGTTGACCCTTATGAGTTCTTCCGCCCTTTGTCAGGTTTTGTTTTTTGTCCCGCAGGGTGTCCAAAATCACCCTTCTCACCTTGGTGTGTTGCCAGTTTAGTCGCAGTCAACCCGACCATGTGACAGATTGTACTGGGTTACATGTTACCAGTAGTACTCAAGAGGGACCTAAGCTATATATACTTAGGCACATGGCTTAGTGGTTAGAGCATTGGTCTTGCAATCGAAAGGTTGTGAGTTCAATTCTCAGACCGGGTGATGTGTTCTTTCCTTGAGCAAGACACTTTATTTCACATTGCTCCAGTTTACTCAGCTGTAGAAATGAGATGATAGGACTGGAGTCCCTATCATTCCACTGTAAAGTGGTCGTGGAGGTGCCATGGCAAAAAAACACCCAGCACTCACTGTAAATGAGGTTGGGGTTAGGAAGGGCATCCAGCTGTAGAAATCAAACCAGAATCAGTTCCCGTCCCACCCTTGCAAGCAGGGAAAAGTGGACGTAAAATGAAATGATGATGAAATGATGATATACCTACAGCTTGATGACATTTTGAGAGCTTTGGAAGAGGGCTCCAACACTGATGTCATCTACCCTGATTTCACCAAGGCCTTTGACAGGGTTGATCATAAGATTCTACTAAAAAGACTATCCAACATTGGTGTCTCTGGAATGTTACTACAGTGGATCAAATGTTTCCTGACAGACAGAACCCAACATGTTGTAGTCAAAGGAGTAAATTCAAGCCCAGCCAAAGTCAGCAGTGGCGTTCCCCAAGGTACTGTGTTGGGCCCACTTCTTTTCATCATCTACATTAATGACATTACTGACATCATCAAGCACAGGAACATAAGAATTTTTGCAGATGATTCCAATCTCCAAAGGGTCATCAATGAGGTGGGTGACCAGACTTGCCTTCAGTCAAACCTACTGGCTGTTATCCAATGGATGGAAAAGAATAATATGCTGTTGAATGAGGATAAGTTCGAGTTAATCCACTTTGGAAAAGAGGATGCCCTGAAACTCCCATACTCTCTTCCTTCGGGTGAAACTCTAGTGGCATCCAATAACATCAGAGACCTGGGAGTAATTGTGGACAACAACATAAGCTGGGCCACTCATATAAACAGCAAAGTTGACATGGCCCGCAGAATGTGTTCCTGGATTCTCAGAACCTTTCAGTTGAGAGATATCCACACTGTTATCCTTCTCTTCTCCACTTTTGCCCGACCCCACCTTGAATACTGTTGTCCACTGTGGTCTCCCCACATGAAACAAAGTATCATGAAAGTTGAAGCTCCTCAAAGGTCAATTACAAAAGATAGATGGCATGACAGGCCTTGACTATTGGAATCGATTAGAAAAGCTCAACCTTTATTCTCTCCAACGTCGCCGTGAGCGCTACATTATCTGTATGATGTGGAAAATATTCCATCAGCTTTGCCCATATGATGTTGGCATCATCTTTAAGGTACACCCAAGGCTTGGGCCCCGTGCTATCTGCCCACAACAAAAATCTCACTCGCATCTCATAACAACAATACGGCACAATTATTTCACCTCAATTGACCCCGCTCTTTAACATTACACCAAAACACATCAAAGCAGAGACAGACCCCATCAAGTTCAAGAAGTCTTTGGATAAATTCCTTCAAGAAATCCCGGATAAACCTCCTACACCCAGATATGCCTCCATAAACAATAACTCTCTGCTCGAGTGGGCCATGGTGCCCAAACACTGATTTGAAAGACTTAGTCAGGTGGTGCTATTAAGTTAGACATGGCCTGGGCCAATACTGGTCAAAACCTATCAAAGTTTTATATATATATATGTAGTTGATGGGTGAGAAAAAGGAGTACTCAATACTGACGTAGAGTTTGAATATTCATTTATATTAAGGAGTTTTACCTGTTTACCACAGTCATCAGATTGATGACTGAGGTAAACAGGTAAAACTCTAGTGTAACAAGACTCATTAAGTGTGCCTTAATATATATATGTATGTGTGGGTGTGTGTGTATGTAGATATAGCCTTAATATATATATGTATGTGTGGGTGTGTGTGTATGTAGATATAGCCTTAATATATATATGTATGTGTGGGTGTGTGTGTATGTAGATATAGCCTTAATATATATATGTATGTGTGGGTGTGTGTGTATGTACATATAGCCTTAATATATATATGTATGTGTGGGTGTGTGTGTATGTAGATATAGCCTTAATATATATATGTATGTGGGTGTGTGTGTATGTACATATAGCCTTAATATATATATGTATGTGTGTGTGTGTGCGTATGTACATACGTATATGTATATGTATGTATGTGTGTGTGTGTGTGTGTGTATGTAGATATAGCCTTAATATATATATGTATGTGTGTGTACATATATATATATATGTATATAATAAAAATGACAGAGAGATACAAAAAGAATTAACTAGGTTCATGCTTTGGATGAAAGAAAAGAAGTTCGACATATCGGACGTTGGTCCTTCATCAGAAGAGTACAATAGTAGATACATACACACAGAGACACATACACACAGAAACACACACATACATAGACACACACACATACACACACATACACACACACACACACAGACACACACATACCAACATACACACACACAAACACATACACACTTACACACAAACACTTACACACACACACTTACACACACACAGACACTTACACAGACACACACACACACAGACACAGACACATTTGATTTTCAAAATATATAAATAAGAAGTTGGAGGAGGGTTTGAGTTACCTTCATGACGATCTCTGAGGGGGGTATGTCAACAACCCCCACTTCGCTGGCCATGTACATATGGTTGGACTTGGTCACATAGAATCTGGACGGCCTCAGACCATTTCGGTCAAGAATTGCACCGATGTATCGTCCATCAGTGAAAGTAAACAGAGCTGCAAGGGAAAGAAACGATAATGTATCACCACTACAGCTTGGCCCCTCCCACACCACTGCAGCTTGGCCCCTCCCCACACCACTGCAGCTTGGCACCTCCCCACACCACTGCAGCTTGGCCCCTCCCCACACCACTGCAGCTTGGCCCCTCCCCACACCACTGCAGCTTGGCACCTCCCCACACCACTGCAGCTTGGCCCCTCCCCACACCACTGCAGCTTGGCTCCTCCCCACACCAGTGCAGCTTGGCCCCTCCCCACACCACTGCAGCTTGGCTCCTCCCCACACCAGTGCAGCTTGGCCCCTTCCCACACCACTACAGTCTGGCACCTCCCCACACCACTATAGTCTGGCCCCTCTGCACACCACTACAGTTTGGTCCCTCCCCACACCACACTGCAACAGGCCCCACCTACACAGAGCCAATGTTAACCAATCACTGCCCCCAATTTATTGCCCCACCCCACATACTGGTAGTAGGTTTACCTGGTCAATTATCTCCCACCTATCGAGACAGAAGGTTTACCTGGTCAATAATACCCCCCCCCCCTCCAGACAGAAGGTTTACCTGGTCAAGTATCTCCCCCCCCCCCAGACAGAAGGTTTACCTGGTCAAGTATCTCCCACCCAACCAGACAGAAGGTTTACCTGGTCAATAATCTCCCAGCCAACCAGACAGAAGGTTTACCTGGTCAATTATCTCCCACCCAACCAGACAGAAGGTTTACCTGGTCAAGTATCTCCCACCCAACCAGACAGAAGGTTTACCTGGTCAATAATCTCCCACCCAACCAGACAGAAGGTTTACCTGGTCAATTATCTCCCACCCAACCAGACAGAAGGTTTACCTGGTCAAGTATCTCCCACCCAACCAGACAGAAGGTTTACCTGGTCAATAATCTCCCAGCCAACCAGACAGAAGGTTTACCTGGTCAATTATCTCCCACCCAACCAGACAGAAGGTTTACCTGGTCTAGTATCTCCCACCCAACCAGACAGAAGGTTTACCTGGTCAATAATCTCCCACCCAACCAGACAGAAGGTTTACCTGGTCAATTATCTCCCACCCAACCAGACAGAAGGTTTACCTGGTCAAGTATCTCCCACCCAACCAGACAGAAGGTTTACCTGGTCAATAATCTCCCACCCAACCAGACAGAAGGTTTACCTGGTCAATTATCTCCCACCCAACCAGACAGAAGGTTTACCTGGTCAAGTATCTCCCACCCAACCAGACAGAAGGTTTACCTGGTCAATAATCTCCCTCCCCCCAGACAGAAAGTTTACCTGGTCAATAATCTCCCACCCAACCAGACAGAAGGTTTACCTGGTCAATTATCTCTCACCCAACCAGACAGAAGGTTTACCTGGTCAATAATCTCCCACCCAACCAGACAGAAGGTTTACCTGGTCAATAATCTCCCACCCAACCAGACAGAAGGTTTACCTGGTCAATAATCTCCCACCCAACCAGACAGAAGGTTTACCTGGTCAAGTATCTCCCACCCAACCAGACAGAAGGTTTACCTGGTCAATAATCTCCCTCCCCCCAGACAGAAGGTTTACCTGGTCAATAATCTCCCACCCAACCAGACAGAAGGTTTACCTGGTCAATTATCTCCCCCTCCCCCCAGACAGAAGGTTTACCTGGTCAATTACCTCCCACCCAACCAGACAGAAGGTTTACCTGGTCAATAATCTCTCACCCAACCAGACAGAAGGTTTACCTGGTCAATAATCTCCCACCCAACCAGACAGAAGGTTTACCTGGTCAATAATCTCCCACCCAACCAGACAGAAGGTTTACCTGGTCAATAATCTCTCACCCAACCAGACAGAAGGTTTACCTGGTCAACAATCTCCCCCTCCCCCCAGACAGAAGGTTTACCTGGTCAATAATCTCCCACCCAACCAGACAGAAGGTTTACCTGGTCAATAATCTCCCACCCAACCAGACAGAAGGTTTACCTGGTCAATAATCTCCCACCCAACCAGACAGAAGGTTTACCTGGTCAATAATCTCCCACCCAACCAGACAGAAGGTTTACCTGGTCAATAATCTCCCACCCAACCAGACAGAAAGTTTACCTGGTCAAGTATCTCCCACCCAACCAGACAGAAGGTTTACCTGGTCAATAATCTCCCCCTCCCCCCAGACAGAAGGTTTACCTGGTCAATAATCTCCCACCCAACCAGACAGAAGGTTTACCTGGTCAATAATCTCCCACCCAACCAGACAGAAGGTTTACCTGGTCAATTATCTCCCACCCAACCAGACAGAAGGTTTACCTGGTCAATAATCTCCCACCCAACCAGACAGAAGGTTTACCTGGTCAATAATCTCCCACCCAACCAGACAGAAGGTTTACCTGGTCAATAATCTCTCACCCAACCAGACAGAAGGTTTACCTGGTCAATAATCTCCCACCCAACCAGACAGAAGGTTTACCTGGTCAATAATCTCCCACCCAACCAGACAGAAGGTTTACCTGGTCAAGTATCTCCCACCCAACCAGACAGAAGGTTTACCTGGTCAATAATCTCCCACCCAACCAGACAGAAGGTTTACCTGGTCAATAATCTCCCACCCAACCAGACAGAAGGTTTACCTGGTCAATAATCTCCCCCTCCCCCCAGACAGAAGGTTTACCTGGTCAATAATCTCCCACCCAACCAGACAGAAGGTTTACCTGGTCAATAATCTCCCACCCAACCAGACAGAAGGTTTACCTGGTCAATAATCTCCCACCCAACCAGACAGAAGGTTTACCTGGTCAATAATCTCCCACCCAACCAGACAGAAGGTTTACCTGGTCAATAATCTCCCACCCAACCAGACAGAAGGTTTACCTGGTCAATAATCTCCCCCTCCCCCCAGACAGAAGGTTTACCTGGTCAATAATCTCTCACCCAACCAGACAGAAGGTGTACCTGGTCAATAATCTCCCCCTCCCCCCAGACAGAAGGTTTACCTGGTCAATAATCTCCCACCCAACCAGACAGAAGGTTTACCTGGTCAATAATCTCCCACCCAACCAGACAGAAAGTTTACCTGGTCAATAATCTCCCACCCAACCAGACAGAAGGTTTACCTGGTCAATAATCTCACCCTCCCCCCAGACAGAAGGTTTACCTGGTCAATTATCTCCCACCCAACCAGACAGAAGGTTTACCTGGTCAAGAATCTCCCACCCAACCAGACAGAAGGTTTACCTGGTCAATTATCTCCCACCCAACCAGACAGAAGGTTTACCTGGTCAAGTATCTCCCACCCAACCAGACATAAGGTTTACCTGGTCAATAATCTCCCACCCAACCAGACAGAAGGTTTACCTGGTCAATTATCTCCCACCCAACCAGACAGAAGGTTTACCTGGTCAAGTATCTCCCACCCAACCAGACAGAAGGTTTACCTGGTCAAGTATCTCCCACCCAACCAGACAGAAGGTTTACCTGGTCAAGTATCTCCCACCCAACCAGACAGAAGGTTTACCTGGTCAAGTATCTCCCACCCAACCAGACACAAGGTTTACCTGGTCAATTATCTCCCCCTCCCCCCAGACAGAAGGTTTACCTGGTCAATAATCTCCCACCCAACCAGACAGAAGGTTTACCTGGTCAATAATCTCCCACCCAACCAGACAGAAGGTTTACCTGGTCAATAATCTCTCACCCAACCAGACAGAAGGTTTACCTGGTCAATAATCCCCCCCCCCCATCCAGACAGTTAGAAGATTTACCTGGCCCATCCCATGGTTCCATTGTGTGTGCACTCCATTTGTAGAATGCTTTCTTCTCAGGTAACATATTCTTGTCGTTCTGCCAAGCTTCAGGTACCATGGTGATCATTGCCTGGAGAATATTGAAAGAGAACACAGATAAACCATCATCATCATTAACCCTTTAACATTTAAACCGGCTATATCTGGCCAGAACACTCACACCTCTTTCTCTTTAAACCAGTCATAACTAGCTGCTCATACTTGTATTAACACTTTAGGATTTACATTACTCTATATATACTATTGTATTGTCACAGTAAAGTCTTTACCTCACATAATACCTCACATAACATTTACATTACTCTATATATACTATTGTATTGTCACAGTAAAGGCTTTACCTCACATAATACCTCACATAACATTTACATTACTCTATATATACTATTGTATTGTCACAGTAAAGGCTTTACCTCACATAATACCTCACATAACATTTACATTACTCTATATATACTATTGTATTGTCACAGTAAAGGCTTTACCTCACATAATACCTCACATAACATTTACATTACTCTATATATACTATTGTATTTTCACAGTAAAGGCTTTACCTCACATAATATCTCACATAACATTTACATTACTCTATATATACTATTGTATTTTCACAGTAAAGGCTTTACCTCACATAATATCTCACATAACATTTACATTACTCTATATATACTATTGTATTTTCACAGTAAAGGCTTTACCTCACATAATATCTCACATAACATTTACATTACTCTATATATACTATTGTATTTTCACAGTAAAGGCTTTACCTCACATAATATCTCACATAACATTTACATTACTCTATATATACTATTGTATTTTCACAGTAAAGGCTTTACCTCACATAATATCTCACATAACATTTACATTACTCTATATTTACTATTGTATTTTCACAGTAAAGGCTTTACCTCACATAATATCTCATAACATTTACATTACTCTATATATACTACTGTATTTTCACAGTAACGGCTTTACCTCACATAATATCTCACATAACATTTACATTACTCTATATATACTATTGTATTTTCACAGTAAAGGCTTTACCTCACATAATATCTCACATAACATTTACATTACTCTATATATACTATTGTATTTTCACTGTAAAGGCTTTACCTCACATAATATCTCATAGATAGGAGGAAATAAAAAAGAAAAGGAGGGAATAAGAAAAACAAAGGAAAGCAACAGAGAGATATCAATTCATCATACAGAAAGATAAACTCAAGAGAGAGAAATACTATATAGAGAGAAGGGGACAGTGACAACTTTACGTCATGTCATATTAAGTTTAGTTAACAATTTATATGAAATGAATAATAAAAATATAAATATAAGTATCAATATTCATGAATGGGACATAGATATATAATATGAGAAATCAAACATTGTTCAATAATGACCACATGTTTAATTTAGAAACTTGAGATCAATATACCAAAATCTGAGTTCAAAATGTACCCTTGCTATAGAGATTAGTATTTCATGTAAGTACATACAAATATATATGTATATATACATACATATAGATACGCACGTAGCTAAAAATGTAGTGTACAATTGTAATGTTAAAACTAATTTAAATTCTTTTAACTATGTTGGTTCCACCTCTACAGAATTTAAATTTCGCTTCAATAATCATAAGAATTCTTTCACAGATCCAAACAAAAAATCTTCAACTTCGCTATCTAGCCTACTATGGGACCTAAAACAAGATAATATTAAATATTCGACGAATTGGAATATTATCTCAGAAGCTACTCCTTTTAATTCCTCTTCAGAGAATTGCGATCTTTGTATTGAAGAAATATTCTTTATATTAAAGTCCAAAAATTCCCTTAATCTGAGGAACAATTTATTCAGGGTACATTTTGAACTCGGATTTTGGTATATTGATCTCAAGTTTCTAAATTAAACATGTGGTCATTATTGAACAATGTTTGATTTCTCATATTATATATCTATGTCCCATTCATGAATATTGATACTTATATTTATATTTTTATTATTCATTTCATATAAATTGTTAACTAAACTTAATATGACATGACGTAAAGTTGTCACTGTCCCCTTCTCTCTATATAGTATTTCTCTCTCTTGAGTTTCTCTTTCTGTATGATGAATTGATATCTCTCTGTTGCTTTCCTTTGTTTTTCTTATTCCTTCCTTTTCTTTTTTATTTCCTCCTATCTATATCTATCTCTTTCTTTTCTCCATACATTTTTCTCTCTCTCCGATATTTCTCCAGGTTTTCTTTCTCTTTCCTTTTCTTTCTATCTCTCTGTCTTTGTTCTTTTCTCTTCCTTTATCTCCGTCTTTTTCTAATTGTGCTTAACACTATGACTTATTATATAAACAAATCACTATCCAGACAGCCTACAAAAGTAATGGCTGTATTTTTTAAAGGGTACGTCAAACCTATTTGTAAAACTGTTATATATTGTATTTTATCTGATGAAGGCATACCAAAATTTAATGTGGTATGCCTGAAATATGTATAATGAAATAAATATGGTTTTATAAATATAGTTTCCATTTATTAATATCGTATATCTACTCCAAAAATTTGTCGAGTGCTTTATATCGGTTATAAATATATTTACTTGTTGTATCCAACAACTTTAAATAGAAATGTTGCATATATATATATATATATATATATATATATATACCTCCCTATATCTAATAATATGTTGATATCTTGGTTGAAGAATAATTAGTACATTTACACCCAGTTATACATAGGTGTATATTTATCCTTAACATGCCTCATCTATTATCTTATTTTATTTTTATCTTCGCCGGTATTATTTACCTTAAATGCACTGGGATAATTGATGGCCTTGTGCCAAAAGTAGAAACAATTATTTACCTTAAACATACTGGCTCATTAATATATACCTATACACATAATAGTTATTTAAATATTTATAACAATAAGTACTTCAAAAGCTTTACATACCTAATATGTTGGTATCTTTGTTAAAGTTTAAATTTAGGTAAATAATCAACAGTATAATATTTCATTCTTTATGTGCCAGCTAAATCCTTTAAAAGTTACCCTCATAAAATTCAGAACCTTAAAAATGATAACACACTTATCGAATTTATAAAACATATATATAAATAACCAGCAAATAATCCTGAAATCTGGAGTCTTCACCCTAATATTATAAATTAAATATCTTCAAATTGAACCGTTTAACTTCGGAAAAAATCTCCTTCTGCATATATCACCCCCCCCCCCTTTATCTTTCCCTCTTTATAAATCCTTTTCCAGTGGCTATCACTGGGTGTTATGATTCATGAGACGTTTTCCTAGATATATCGTGGTATCATACATTTTAAAACCTCTAGAACAGTTACAATAAACAACGTTTTTCTTACTCACACATTCTCTAATGAATTTATTACGTTTTCGCATTTTCTCATAATTAGGGTATATAAGTAAAATTTTCTCTCGGGTTAATCACTACCTTGATTAAATCTTAACCATTTAACATCTCAGGGTATGTCATGTATCGTTATATTTTGTCTGATGAGGACGTACTGTTGTACATCCGAAATATGTATAATAAAATGTAATTGATCAAAAGAAAATCTATTTTATTAATATTTATATTTTAATATATATATATATAGTAATATTTATATTTTAATATTAATAACTCCGGAAAATTATTTTACCGTAGAGTGCTTCCAATCTACTGTAAAACTCATTCTTTGACATACTCATTGAATATTGTTTAACACTTTAATATATATATATATGTATATATATATATGTATATGTATATATATATATATATATATATATATATATATATATATATATATATATATATATATATATATATATATATATATATATATATATATATATATATACATATGTATATGTATATATATATATATTTAAAAAAAATAGAGGTGTGACACACGAGTTGTGATATATTAATACAAAGGAAAAGAAAATTTTCCCAGTGAAAAATAGTTTAATTAGGAATAAGTATAAATTAGTAATAAGTATTGGTTAGTAGTCAGTTTTAGTTTTAAGTTTTTACCGGTTGCGCATTTCTAATGCTTTTCAAAAATAATTTTGAGATAGAGTGCTCGTGATGTTTGCTCCATTTTCTGGGTCTGCCTACTCTGTAACTTCCATCAATTTTGATTGCCCTGCACTTTTTTACACAGCAGTCGTCTTTCATGCGCATCACGTAACCATACCAATGTAGTCTTCTCTCCAGTAAACAGCATCTGATCCCTCTTATTCCTAATTTCTCACTTAGTTCATTTATGCTTTGCCATTCACGTATGTTACTATTACACATCCAACGAAGCATGCATCGTCCCTTTCCAGCTGCGCAGGTTTTCTGCACACAATGCCCAGGTCTCACTGCCATGTAGAATTGCTGTTCATATACAGGCATCATACAGTTTGCCTTTCATTTTTAGAGAGAACCCTTTAGCGGCCAACAGTGGTATAAGCTCTCTGAACTTTTTCCACCCCGTTCTGACTCTGGCTACTGTACTTTCAGAGCACCCTTCTCCACTGCTGAAGGGCATTAATAAACAGGAGGGGGCTAAGGACAGAGCCTTGATGATCACCAACTTTTACACTAAATTCTTATGTATATATATACACATATACTTATGTATATATATATATATATATATATATATCATCATCATCATTTTATGTCCACCTTTCCCTGCTTGCAAGGGTGGGACGGGAACTGATTCTGGCTTGATTTCTACAGCTGGATGCCCTTCCTAACACCAACCTCATTTACAGTGAGTGCTGGGTGCTTTTTTGCCGTGGCACCTCCATGACCACTTTGCAGTGGAATGATAGGGACCCCAGTCCCTATCATCTCATTTCTACAGCTGAGTAAACTGGAGCAATGTGAAATAAAGTGTCTTGCTCAAGGAAACAACACATCACCCGGTCTGAGAATTGAACTCACAACCTTTCGATTGCAAAGCCAATGCTCTAACCACTAAGCCATGTGCCTCCATATATATATATATGTAGTATATATATATATGTATCATCATCGTTTAATGTCTATCTTCCACGCTAGCATGGGTTAGACGGTTTTGTTCCATTTGATGTGGCAATGGTCGGGAGACCATGTCTCGCTCGCATGGAAGCGTCTCTGGCAGGTTTTTTTTACAGCTGGATGCCCTTCCTAACACCAACCACATTTACAATGTGGACTGTGTATATATATATATATATATATATACGTTATTCCGGGTTGAATCGGAGGTAACCACAGTAAGTAAGGTACTCAATACATTGCAGAGTATAAAAGTTTTAATATAGATGAGATTCTACAGGACTAGAACTGTTTCATTCTTTAGAAATCATCAGATGATTTCTAAAGAATGAAACAGTTCTAGTCCTGTAGAATCTCATCTATATTAAAACCTATATATATATATATATATATATATATATATATCATCATTTTACGTCTGCTAACACCAACCTCATTTACAGTATATATATATATATATATTCACATATACTTATGTATATATATGTATATATACATATGTATATATATATACATATGTATATATATATGTGTGTCTGTGTGTGTGTATATATATATATGTGTGTGTATACATATGGACATATGCTAAAAAGTCTTAAAAGCAATATATGGTATCATGTTACAAGATTTGTTTCTAATTGACACTATCTTGTCAACTATGTTGTACATTAGACAGAAGTGGATGTAATCACCAACGGCTTCTCTATACTTTGTATATGTGTGTATATATGTCTGTGTGTATGTGTGTGTGTGTGTGTGTTTCATGTCACACACACATACATCACTTTAGTCTGGTGATGCAGAGAGATGTCTCACCAAGAGATTGATGTCATCTGTCTGTATGATAGCAATTGTGAATGTGTGTGTGTGTATATCATCATCATCATCATCAACGTTTAACGTCCGTGTTCCACGCTTGCATGGGTTTGGACGGGGGTAGTCCCACTTGAGGCAAGAGTGATTGTCTTGCTCGCATAGGACTGTCTGGCAGGTTTTCTACATGCCCTTCCTAACACCAACCACATTTACAGTGTGGGTCTGGGAGGTTTTTACCGTGTTGCCTACACGGCCACATTACAGCGTGGACTGTGTGTTTTTTTGTCGTGACACCTACACGATCTCATTTGTTTCGGCCTCGAAGGCGCGGCACCAACATAACTTTACATAGAACGGGGTGGTGTGGATCGGGTGGGGGTGGGGGTGGTGGGACGGGGTGTATTTTGTTAGAGATGCCTACTGGCTGGAGTAGGTTTTACTATATATTTAGGTAAGGCGGGTCTTCTCTGTTACTGAGTACCGCCAAAGGTCTCGGTCCAGTGACATTGTCTTGGAGAGGTGTAAGTGTGTGATGTCGGAGTTTATCAGCTCGTCCCAGGTTTTTCTAGGTCTGCCTATTCCGTGACTACCGTCTATCTTTATTGCCCTGCACTCTGTTATACAGCTATCGACTTTCATGCGCATCACGTGTCCATACCAACGTAGCCTTCTCTCGAGTAAACAACATCTGATCCCTCTTATCTCTAATTTTTTCCTTAGTTCGTTTATGCTTTGCCGTTCACGTATATTACTGTTACACATCCAGCGGAGCATGCAAGCTTCGTTCCTCTCTAGTCTGCGTATATCCTCTGCACACAATGCCCAGGTCTCACTGCCATGCAGCATTGCTGTTCGTATGCAGGCATCGTACAACCTGCCTTTCATTTTTAGTGAGAACCCTTTAGCAGCTAATAGTGGTATAAGCTCTCTGAACTTTTTCCAACCAGTTCTGACTCTAGCTACAGTACTTTCAGAGCACCCTCCCCCACTGCTGATTTTATCGCCCAGGTAACGGAAGCTGTCCACTATTTCTATAGAACCCTCTGCGCAATTGAAAGAGCTAGTAGTTTGTGGGCACTTGCTGCTACTTATTGCACCAGAGCACCGGCCACATGTAAAATCTATGTTCTTAGTTAGCTTACCTGTGATCCCACTACATCTTTTATGCACCCATACTTTACATTTAGGACATAAAATGGAGTTTCTACCTACGCCTTTCCTACACACCGAGCACGACAATTTCCCAGAAGGGACCGCCGCCTTGTTTTCTTTCCTACAAACTAGCACTTTGGTCTTAGCCAGGTTAATTTTAAGTCCTTTTGACTCTAGGCCGTGCTTCCATGTTTGGAATTTCTTCTCTAGCTCGGCCATTGATTCCGCTATGAGTGTCAGGTCGTCTGCGTATAGGAGTTCCCATGGGCAGCCTGTCTTGAACTCCTCTGTTATAGCCTGAAGGGCAATAATAAATAGTAGTGGACTGAGAACAGAGCCCTGATGGACGCCAACTTTTACGCTAAACTCTTCACTATATTCGTTGTTAATTCTAACCTTGCTGACTGTTTCTTTATACATGGCTTGTATAGCCCTCACAAGCCATTCGTCAACGCCTAGTTTTCTAAGAGCCCACCAGATAATGGAGCGGGGGACTCTGTCGAAGGCTTTCTCCAAGTCGACAAAAGCTAAGTAGAGGGGTTTACCTTTAGCTAGGTACTTCTCCTGTAGTTGTCGTACTATGAAAAGAGCGTCTGTGGTACTTTTGCCTGACACAAACCCGAACTGCATTTCATCTAGGTCAATTCTCTCTCTGATTAGTTGCGCTATTACTCTTTCCGTGACCTTCATGACCTGGTCGATTAATTTAATGCCTCTATAGTTACTCCTATCTAGGGCGTCTCCTTTACCCTTATAACAGTTAACGATGATGCTGCTATGCCAGTCCTTCGGAACAACCCCATTCTGTACGACTTGGTTAACTATGCGGGTGACCATGGTGTGTCCCACCGTGCCAGATGCCTTCAGCATCTCAGCAACTATTTCCGAAGGCCCAGCCGCCTTACCAGTCTTCATATCCTTGATTGCCTTACTTATTATACTCCCCTCGACTAACACTGCTGGTCCCTCTATTGGATCGATATGGGGGAGACTGCCTTTCTCCCAATTATTCTCCTCATTTAGAAGCCTTTCATAGTGACACTTCCAAGCTACCTTCTTATCAGCGTCGGTGATGGCAAGTGTGCCATCGTCGTTTAGTACACACTTCTCCCCGACAATATCACGGTTTTCCTTGACGCATTGCCTAGCAATCCTGAACACCTCACGTTTTTGGTCATCGCGTTGTAGAACATGCTTGAACTTTCTTTCCTCAGCTTCCCTTCTTGCTAAGTACACTTGTCTCCTAGCTTCCCTCCTGGCCACTTGATAGTCCTCTCTACTTCCCCCATCCCGCCATACTTTCCAAGCCTGCTTTTTGGCCTTAATTGACCCCTCCACCTTACTGTTCCACCACCATGTTACTCTCCTCCTGCCTACAGGCCTGCTCCAGCCACAGACTTCGTCTGTCGCCAACAGCAGGTTTGCTTTCAGAAATTCCCACTCTCCCTCTATATTGTCCGACTCTAAATGTTCTTCCTTACTGTCGAAAGCATCAAGTAATATGCTTTGAAATTTATTCCTGGCTGTGGGGTCCTTTAGCTTCCATATTTTCCTCCTGAGGATAGTCCTCTTCTGTTGTCGAGTGCGTCTCGTCCTGACTATGAGGTCGCTAATTATCAGTCTATGTTGGGAGGTGCATTCTTCATGGGGGAGGGATTTAGTGTTAACAACAGACACTCTGTCACGTCTTCTGGTAAGGATATAATCTACCTGGCTTGTGTGTTCCCCGGATCTATAGGTGATCAGGTGATTGTCACGTTTTTTGAAGTTAGTGTTACAGATAGTTAGGTTATTTGCATCACAGAATTCCAGGATTCTGGAGCCTTCCTCATTTCTAGTACCAAACCCATAGCCTCCATGGATTTCGTCGTAGCCGTCACAATGTTGTCCAACGTGACCATTTAGGTCGCCTGCGATAATTATATAGTCACTGTCGGATATTTGGGAGGTAGTTAGCATCAGTGTCTCATAGAATCTGTCTTTTATAGTGCCGGGCAGTCCGGATTGGGGTGCGTACGCAGATATTACTGTCACCGTAGTTCTATTGAGGACAAGTCGTATTTTAATTATTCTGTCGTTCACTCTATTTACGTCTATTATCTTATCTGCCCACTTTTCTGCTACCATGATTCCTACTCCACCCAGCCCATCGTCGTTTCCCACCCAGAAAAGCTTATAACAACGTTTTTTACCCTCAATGAACCTAGCAGACCCACCCCTCCACCTGGTCTCTTGAATACAACAAACATCGACCTCCTTACGTTCAAGCATTTCTACAACCTCGTTAGCGCGACCCTTTAGGGTGCCTACATTTATGGTACCAACTCTGAAGTTTTGGATTGCGTTTGGGGGTTGGGGGCGGTGAGGGGCGGGGGGCGATGGGGTTATGTTAGCCGTCCGCGGTCGAAACAATGAGGAGTGCTCGCATTCTCGTCCAAGGGGTGAATTTGTCTTTATCTTTGGCATTGTCGCTGAGCGTCCAGATTTTTCTCTCTCACCTCCACTCTCCAGGATTCCGCAGTCCATCCATCCATCATATATCGTATATCGTATATCGAAAGGCAACCAGGCAAGCGATAGTATAGGCCTCTGGTTTCTGATTGGTCCGCGTAATAATACTGGTGATGCGTGGGGGCTGTTTTATGATTGGTCCACGTAATAGCAATGGTGGTGTGTGGGGGTGGGAAGGAGGGGTGTTGGGTAGCTAGCAAGAAGGTAATGATTGAGTGGGGTCTATGCATTTAACAAGCGATTAACAAAAATACAAAATTTGTTCTGTTAAATACGTCCAAAAACCCACGTATTTAGCACTTAATAGAAACAGAAAATGTAGTTTGTTTTAGCGATAGATTGGCTATTTGGACTTGAATACGAAATGTGGATTGTTTTGAAAATACGCTAGGAGAGAGAGAGAGAGAGATGAAGTCTGTACATTACGTTTACATGAATTTCGTTTGGACAGCAAGCAAAGAAATGAAATTTGGCGAAGTGAATTCCTATCATATATTTATAGGGAGAGAGAGAGAGAGTGCGAGGGTAGGGGGCCACATGATGGCTGTGGGTGTTAGGCGTTTGACCGCCCCGTGCCTTCGAAGAAGGAAGAAGGAAAGGATTTTGCTTTTTTGTTTTGAAGATACGCTAGAATTAGGGGATTGGGGTTTGAAAATACGTTAGGAATTAAGGTTTGAAAATAGCTAGCAAGAAGGTAATGATTGAGTGGGGTCTATGCATATATATATATATTCATATATATACATATATATATATATATATACATATATATATATATATATATATACATATATATACATATATATATACATATATATACATATACATATATATACATATATATACATATACATATATATACATATATATATATATATATATATACATATATATACATATATATACATATATATAATGTGGCCGTGTAGGCAACACGGTAAAAACCTCCCAGACCCACACTGTAAATGTGGTTGGTGTTAGGAAGGGCATCCAGCTGTAGAAAACCCGCCAGACAGTCCTATGCGAGCAAGTAAACCACTCTTGCCTCAAGTGGGACTACCCCCGTCCAAACCCATGCAAACGTGGAACACGGACGTTAAACGTTGATGATGATGATGATGATGATATATATACATATATATACATATATATATATATACATATATATATACATATATATATCCATATATATATATACATATATATACATACATATATACATATATATACATACATATCATCATCATCATCATCACCGTTTTACGTCCGTTCTTCCACGCTAGCATGGGTTAGACAGGTTGTCCTGTTGTGGGCAGTGTCTGGTCGGCTGACCATGCCTTGCTCATACAGGAACTGATCTGGCTTGATTTCTACAGCTGGATGCCCTTCCTAACACCAACCTCATTTACAGTGAGTGCTGGGTGCTTTTTCGTGGCGCCTACACGTCCACTTTACAGTGTGGGCTGGGTGCTTTTTTGCCGTGGCACCTCCACGGCCACCTTGCGGTGGGGGGGGGGGGGCATATTGTTTATATGCTTCAGCATGTACCCATGGGAGGTCGGGTACCCTGTATTACTGCGTGACGCCAGAAGTCACGGTCGTGTGTCATTGACTTTGAGAGGTGTAGTTGGGTAAGGTCGGCTTTTATCACCTCATCCCAAGTCATCTTGGGTCTCCCCACTCCGCGGTTTCCATCAACTTCTAGTGCTCTGCACCTTTTTATGCAGCTGTCATCCTTCATACGCATCACATGTCCATACCAGCGTAACCGCCTCTCCTGCACGCAGCATTTGATTCCTCTTATGCTCAGTCTCTCTCTCAATTCCTTTATGCTTTGTCGTTCACGTATATTACTGTTACACATCCATCGGAGCATGCAGGCTTCGTTTCTCTCTAATCTACGTAAGTCTTCCACCTTCAGCGCCCAGGTCTCACTACCATGCAACATCGCTGTTCGGATACACGCATCATACAGTCTGCCTTTCATTCTGAGGGAGAAGCCTTTTGCAGCTAGCAGTGGTAGTAGTTCCCTAAACTTCTTCCATCCCGTTCTTACCCTAGTTATTGTACTTTCTGAGCACCCACCTCCGTTGCTAATTCGGTCACCTAGGTAGCAGAAGCTGTCTACTGTTTCTACAGGGCCCTCCCAGAGATTGGTGGTACTTGTTT
>OZ024759.1:7809271-7834271 GCA_964016885.1 Eledone cirrhosa | reverse complement strand
ATTAACGTAAGGATATTGGGTATTGATGAGGGCTGATCTCACCATTGTGAGCCAGGTACCTGTGGAAGAAAGGGAATACCTGGGTAATTAACGTAAGGATATTGGGTATTGATGAGGGCTGATCTCACCATTGTGAACCAGGTACCTGTGGAAGAAAGGGAACACCTGGGTAATTAACGTAAGGATATTGGGTATTGATTAGGGCTGATCTCACCATTGTGAGCCAGGTACCTGTGGAAGAAAGGGAATACCTGGGTAATTAACGTAAGGATATTGGGTATTGATGAGGGCTGATCTCACCATTGTGAGCCAGGTACCTGTGGAAGAAAGGGAATACCTGGGTAATTAACGTAAGGATATTGGGTATTGATGAGGGCTGATCTCACCATTGTGAACCAGGTACCTGTGGAAGAAAGGGAATACCTGGGTAATTAACGTAAGGATATTGGGTATTGATGAGGGCTGATCTCACCATTGTGAACCAGGTACCTGTGGAAGAAAGGGAACACCTGGGTAATTAACGTAAGGATATTGGGTATTGATGAGGGCTGATCTCACCATTGTGAACCAGGTACCCACATTGGGGAACACAGGTAGGTATAGGGTATTAGTGAGGGTTAATCATTACCGGCTGTTAAGAAGCAAAAGAATTAATTCTAATACTTTAAATCTTGACAACAACCTGTTCATTAGTAGAGATACTTTAAACATTTGAATTATGTTCTTGTGGAGACCCATTTTAGATAGTTTTTACTAAATCATTATAACTAATGATATCATATATCATATATCATTATGAGTTAAATATTCGTCTTTATTTTAATTTTGCAAATTTTCACAACAATCTGTCAACTAGTGAAGATATTATAAACATTTGAATTGAACCTCATTAGCAAGACATTCTGAAAAGTACAAAACAACAATATGACTACATCACATTAAATATTAAAGTATTTACAGTAATACTGCAAATTTTTACAACAATCTGTCCACAAGTAAAGATACTATAAACATTTGAATTAACAAACCTGTTTTTAGATATTTTCTGCCAAATCATTCTAGGATGTTTAAAATATAAAAATGAAATGAAATACAAGATGTAATATATAGTACCTTTGTGGATGTGATCTTTCCCAGCTAGGTACAGTATTTGTTGAAAACCTGCTGTGTACTAGGGCGAGGTGAGTTTCAAATTTGGGGTTGTGTAAATCCTTATAGTAGAGCCATAGTTGTCTTGTTGTGAAGAGACCCTGTGAAATAGAGAGGACACACCACAGTCAGAAATATGAAATACATACATCTATATTTTAGATAATTCATCATCATCATCATTTTACGTCCGCTTTTCCCTGCTTGTTAAAGATATATGTACTTCAGACATATCATATGTGTTACAGACATAACAGATGTACAAGAGGCCTATCATGAGTGCTACAGATGTACAACAGACCTAACAGATGTACTACAGATCTATCATTTGTACTACAGATATAACAGATGTATTACAGACATATATATATATACTACAGACATAACAGGTGCCCCACAGACTTCACAGATGTACAATAGACATAACAGATGTACACACATTTGTTCTACAGATTTAACAGATGTATTACAGACATATATATATATACTACAGACATAACAGGTGCCCCACAGACTTCACAGATGTACAATAGACATAACAGATGTATACACATTTGTTCTACAGATTTAACATATATACCAGAACAACAGACACACAAAACAACAATATTGTCGCCTTGTAAATAATGCTGGAGGTAGAAAGGCTACAGATGAAAAACACATGTACAACAACCATAACAACAAACAATGGAGGAAGTAGAGAGGTTAGAGATGTACAACAGATGTACAACAATGTTACCTTGTATACAATGGTGGAGGTAGAGAGACTACAGATGTAAAACCGTCCACTCTGCAACTTGTCAGGAATGTGATGTGATGCATTTTTCCGCAGTAAATACAGCTGCAACAGAAACAGTAATTAGTGACACTTTAATATATATAATTAGACATTAATTAGTGATATTTTAATATATTTATATATACATTACAGCAAGGAAACATAATAGTATCACTGATGATGTCACAGATGTGTGACAAAAGAACTTAGACTATATATTTATATATATTTATATCTATATTTTTAAGTGCTGGTCAATCAATGATAAACATTGATTGCCAGCTGAATTAACTGTAGGGATATAAAATATACTGAAGTGAAAACCAACCCAAACCAAACAGTGAGTGTGTTTAATTATATATTTCTGGCAATATTATAACAACATCAGCCTCTCCAAGTATAACAATATTAATATATATAATTAGACAGTAATCCAATCCAGGGCTGTCTCCCTCATGTTGGAGAAACCCCTCTCTGGTTGACCTCCATCATTTTCTGTTTGGTTTTGGTCGTCTTTAAGAGTGCAGCCATGCTTGGTCAATTGCGGGTTGATGAGGATATTTAACACTTTACCATTTACATTACTCTATATATATACTATTGTATTTTTGTGGTAAACACTTTATCTTACATAATTATCTCACATAACATCGAATCTACAAGATTTTGATATTATTTATTTTGAGAACAATACCTTAACATCAGTATGAGTGGCCAGTTACAGCTGATTTAAACAGAAAGAAGTGAGAGAATTCTAGACAGATACGACCGGTTTAAATGCTAAAGGGTTAAACAATAATTCACTTGTCTCAAACATTAACCTCTTCAGTGCCACAGATGAGATAACTTATCCTAACATGTTTGAACTCTTTTCCAACAGTTCATAACTTCAAAGCTAGATGGAGTTACTAGTTTATTGATGTGACGTTTGTCAGTCATTCAGATACGTGTTGTTAATAAATGTTTGTTTTAAAAAATAGTCATTTTACTGAAAAGAAATCCAGCACAACAACTGTAGCTCTGTAAAGTATATATGGCAGTCAACAGGTTAAACAACAACTTACCTGTCTTCCAAATTCCAATTTATCAAAACTGTCACTGCTGCTTGTGTTGGTGATGAAAACCTGGAAATAAGAAAACATTTCATCTTAAATATCGGTACTGCTGTTGATTGAACATCATAGGTTATGGCAGTTTCATTAGTAATATGGTAAAAAAGGGGATAAACAATGTCTTAAGTCCTTAGTCACAGACATAACACTCATAAACCTTCAGTCTGAAGTCTTACAAAGTCTTAAGACCGCAGTCCAACAAAGTCTTAAGATCCTAGACTTACAAAGTCTTAAGACTCCAGTCCAACAGAGTCTTAAGATCCTAGTCTTACAAAGTCTTAAGACCTCAGTCCAACAAAGTCTTAAGATCCTAGTCTTACAAAGTCTTAAGACTCCAGTCCAACAAAGTCTTAAGATCCTAGTCTTACAAAGTCTTAAGACCTCAGTCCAACAAAGTCTTAAGATCCTAGTCTTACAAAGTCTTAAGACCTCAGTCCAACAAAGTCTTAAGATCCTAGTCTTACAAAGTCTTAAGACTCCAGTCCAACAAACTCTTAAGATCCTAGTCTTACAAAGTCTTAAGACTCCAGTCCAACAAAGTCTTAAGATCCTAGTCTTACAGAGTCTTAAGACTCCAGTCCAACAAAGTTTTAAGATCCTAGTCTTACAAAGTCTTAAGACTCCAGTCCAACAAAGTCTTAAGATCCTAGTCTTACAAAGTCTTAAGACTCCAGTCCAACAAAGTTTTAAGATCCTAGTCTTACAAAGTCTTAAGACTCCAGTCCAACAAAGTCTTAAGATCCTAGTCTTACAAAGTCTTAAGACCTCAGTCCAACAAAGTCTTAAGATCCTAGTCTTACAAAGTCTTAAGACTCCAGTCCAACAAAGTCTTAAGATCCTAGTCTTACAAAGTCTTAAGACTCCAGTCCAACAAAGTCTTAAGATCCTAGTCTTACAAAGTCCTAAGACTCCAGTCCTACAAAGTCTTAAGATCCCAGTCTTAAAGTAGTTAACAAAGGTCTTAAGTTTCCCATCATAAACAAATGTATGGAGTTTAAGACATACAGCTATTAGGCAAGGTCTTAAGTCCCTAGTCATAACCATAGTGCATTATAAACCTTTAGTTCCCAGTCATAAACACACCTGCTTAAGACAACATCATCACTGTTTAACTTTCATTTTTCCCCGCTAGCATAGGTTAGAAGAGTTATCCTATTGTGAGAAATGGTAGGTCAGGTGACCATATCTTGCTCATACGGAACTGATTTGGGCTTGGTTTCTATGGCTGGATGCCCTACCTGACCCCAACCACATTTACAGTGAGTACTGGGTGTTTTTTTGTCGTGACACCTACATGACCACTTTACAGTGTGTACTGGGAGTGTTTTGTAATGACACCTACATGACCACTTTACAGTGTGTACTGGGAGTGTTTTGTAATGACACCTACATGACCACTTTACAGTGAGTACTGGGTGCGTTTTGTTGTGACACCTACATGACCACTTTACAGTGAGTACTGGGTGCGTTTTGTTGTGACACCTACATGACCACTTTACAGTGTGTACTGGGTGCTTTTTGTTGTGACACCTACATGACCACTTTACAGTGTGTACTGGGTGCTTTTTGTCATGACACCTACATGACCACTTTACAGTGTGTACTGGGTGCTTTTTGTTGTGACACCTACATGACCACTTTACAGTGTGGACTGGGTACTTTTTGTTGTGACACCTACATGACCACTTTACAGTGTGGACTGGGTACTTTTTGTTGTGACACCTACATGACCACTTTACAGTGTGTACTGGGTGCTTTTTGTCATGACACCTACATGACCACTTTACAGTGTGTACTGGGTGCTTTTTGTTGTGACACCTACATGACCACTTTACAGTGTGTACTGGGTGCTTTTTGTTGTGACACCTACATGACCACTTTACAGTGTGGACTGGGTACTTTTTGTTGTGACACCTACATGACCACTTTACAGTGTGGACTGGGAGTGTTTTGTCGTGACACCTACATGACCACTTTACAGTGTGTACTGGGTACTTTTTGTTGTGACACCTACATGACCACTTTACAGTGTGGACTGGGAGTGTTTTGTCGTGACACCTACATGACCACTTTACAGTGTGTACTGGGTACTTTTTGTTGTGACACCTACATGACCACTTTACAGTGTGGACTGGGAGTGTTTTGTCGTGACACCTACATGACCACTTTACAGTGTGTACTGGGTACTTTTTGTTGTGACACCTACATGACCACTTTACAGTGTGGACTGGGAGTGTTTTGTCGTGACACCTACATGACCACTTTACAGTGTGTACTGGAGGTTTCACTAGATGTATGCTTCAGCCTGTCCTCATACACCTATTAATTAAAGATCTTACCTGTTTAATATAAGGTTCCTTTACTTTTGCAACTTGTCCCAATGACTCGGGCTTGACATCCAAGTTACGCCAACACAGAAGCTGAAAAAGATATCACAGAATTATTAATATCAGACAGATTTAACAGTGTCTTTCAAGGAAAGAGGTAAAGACATAGACAGTATCTTTCATTCCAATTTGTAATGAAAGGGTTAATGACATAGACAGTGTCTTTCATTAGAAATATGGTAATGAAAGGGTTAATGACATAGACAGTGTCTTTCATTAGAAATATGGTAATGGAAGGGTTAATGGCATAGACAGTGTCTTTCATTAGAAATATGGTAATGAAAGGGTTAATGACATAGACAGTGTCTTTCATTAGATATATGGTAATGAAAGGGTTAATGACATAGACAGTGTCTTTCATTAGATATATGGTAATGAAAGACACTATGTCTATCTCTACTGACTGCCTGGTCAGTCAATAGGTCAGCACATGTAGGTATATCAGTCTATCCACAATCCAGCCAAAGCTATGGTGTCACCAATAACAGGAGAGATAAGAAATGTTCTTAACAACAACAGTAATCTTATAATATGGAGATTGATTCTGGTGAAATTAGAAACTTATAAATCATAATGGCTGCTATTACTACTACAACAACAACTACAACAGCAACATTACATAGACAATAACAGGATGACTACAACAACTACAGCAACAGATACAATATTACACATACAGCAACAACAACAGCAGTAATAAATACAATATGGCTCAGACAACAACAACAACAACAACAGCAGCAGCAGCAGCAGCAGCAACAGCAGCAACAACAACATCAACACATACAACAACAACAACCACAACACACACATCAACAACAACAACACCAACAACACATACAGCAGCAACAACAACAACAACAACAACACAGCAACAATAACAACAACAACAACACATACAGCAACAATAACAACAACAACAACACATACAGCAACAACACATACAGTAACAACAACAGCAACACCACATACAGCAACGACAACAACACATACAGCAACAACAACAACAGCAACAACAACAACAACAACAGCAACAGCAACAGCAACAGCAACAGCAACACATACAGCAACAACAACAACAACAACAACAGTAACAACACCACCACCACCACCACCACGACAAGAATGACAGCAGTAACAACAACAACAACAACAGCAGCAACACACAAGAATGACAGCAGCAGCAGCAGCAGCAGTAACAGCTGTAGACACCATATGTCATATTCCAAAGTCACCTTTCTCAACCAATATAATATAGAACAGAACAGTGTTGATATAATCAATATAGAAAATATGGTAATTACGACTGAACAGTGTGAGTGTGTATGTGTGTATGTGTGTCTGTCTGTGTGTGTGTGTGTGTGTCTTCTTTTTCTTCTTCGCCCACTTATTCCTGAGAGAGTCAAGGGGACAGAATCCTCAAACACTCCCCCCCCCCAGTGGGTCCTGTCACAAGCAACTGTCTCTAACTGATCCAGCTGGATCTCAGAGTGTGACCAGCCAAGCTCATGGATGTTATCCAACTATCTTGCTCAGGGTCTACCTCTGGGTCTCTTGCCGGTTGGTTTTACCTGTAAAATGTGTCCAGCGATTCTTTACTGAGACATTCTAACCACATGTCCTTAGTATCAGAGTTGTGATCACTCAATCCAGAGATTCTTTACTGAGACATTCTAACCACATGTCCTTAGTATCAGAGTTGTGATCACTCAATCCAGAGATTCTTTACCGAGACATTCTAACCACATGTCCTTAGTATCAGAGTTGTGATCACTCAATCCAGAGATTCTTTACTGAGACATTCTAACCACATGTCCTTAGTATCAGAGCTGTGATCACTCAATCCAGAGATTCTTTACTGAGACATTCTAACCACATGTCCTTAGTATTGGAGCTGTGATCTCTCAATCCAGAGATTCTTTACTGAGATATTCTAACCACATGTCCTTAGTATCAGAGTTGTGATCACTCAATCCAGAGATTCTTTACCGAGACATTCTAACCACATGTCCTTAGTATCAGAGCTGTGATCACTCAATCCAGAGATTCTTTACTGAGACATTCTAACCACATGTCTGTAGTATCAGAGTTGTGATCACTCAATCCAGAGATTCTTTACTGAGACATTCTAACCACATGTCCTTAGTATTGGAGCTGTGATCTCTCAATCCAGAGATTCTTTACTGAGACATTCTAACCACATGTCCTTAGTATCAGAGTTGTGATCACTCAATCCAGAGATTCTTTACCGAGACATTCTAACCACATGTCCTTAGTATCAGAGTTGTGATCACTCAATCCAGAGATTCTTTACTGAGACATTCTAACCACATGTCCTTAGTATCAGAGCTGTGATCACTCAATCCAGAGATTCTTTACTGAGACATTCTAACCACATGTCCTTAGTATTGGAGCTGTGATCTCTCAATCCAGAGATTCTTTACTGAGATATTCTAACCACATGTCCTTAGTATCAGAGTTGTGATCACTCAATCCAGAGATTCTTTACCGAGACATTCTAACCACATGTCCTTAGTATCAGAGCTGTGATCACTCAATCCAGAGATTCTTTACTGAGACATTCTAACCACATGTCTGTAGTATCAGAGTTGTGATCACTCAATCCAGAGATTCTTTACTGAGACATTCTAACCACATGTCCTTAGTATTGGAGCTGTGATCTCTCAATCCAGAGATTCTTTACTGAGACATTCTAACCACATGTCCTTAGTATCAGAGTTGTGATCACTCAATCCAGAGATTCTTTACCGAGACATTCTAACCACATGTCCTTAGTATCAGAGTTGTGATCACTCAATCCAGAGATTCTTTACTGAGACATTCTAACCACATGTCCTTAGTATCAGAGCTGTGATCACTCAATCCAGAGATTCTTTACTGAGACATTCTAACCACATGTCCTTAGTATTGGAGCTGTGATCTCTCAATCCAGAGATTCTTTACTGAGATATTCTAACCACATGTCCTTAGTATCAGAGTTGTGATCACTCAATCCAGAGATTCTTTACCGAGACATTCTAACCACATGTCCTTAGTATCAGAGCTGTGATCACTCAATCCAGAGATTCTTTACTGAGACATTCTAACCACATGTCTGTAGTATCAGAGTTGTGATCACTCAATCCAGAGATTCTTTACTGAGACATTCTAACCACATGTCCTTAGTATTGGAGCTGTGATCTCTCAATCCAGAGATTCTTTACTGAGATATTCTAACCACATGTCCTTAGTATCAGAGTTGTGATCACTCAATCCAGAGATTCTTTACCGAGACATTCTAACCACATGTCCTTAGTATCAGAGCTGTGATCACTCAATCCAGAGATTCTTTACTGAGACATTCTAACCACATGTCTGTAGTATCAGAGTTGTGATCTCTCAATCCAGAGATTCTTTACTGAGACATTCTAACCACATGTCCTTAGTATCAGAGCTGTGATCTCTCAATCCAGAGATTCTTTACTGAGACATTCTAACCACATGTCCTGAGTATCAGAGCTGTGATCACTCAATCCAGAGATTCTTTACTGAGACATTCTAACCACATGTCCTTAGTATCAGAGTTGTGATCACTCAATCCAGAGATTCTTTACTGAGACATTCTAACCACATGTCTGTAGTATCAGAGTTGTGATCACTCAATCCAGAGACTCTTTACTGAGACATTCTAACCACATGTCCTTAGTATCAGAGCTGTGATCTCTCAATCCAGAGATTCTTTACTGAGACATTCTAACCACATGTCCTTAGTATCAGAGCTGTGATCTCTCAATCCAGAGATTCTTTACTGAGACATTCTAACCACATGTCCTTAGTATCAGAGTTGTGATCTCTCAATCCAGAGACTCTTTACTGAGACATTCTAACCACATGTCCTTAGTATCAGAGCTGTGATCACTCAATCCAGAGACTCTTTCCTGAGACATTCTAACCACATGTCCTTAGTATCAGAGCTGTGATCTCTCAATCCAGCGATTCTTTACTGAGACATTCTAACCACATGTCCTTAGTATTGGAGCTGTGATCTCTCAATCCAGAGATTCTTTACTGAGACATTCTAACCACATGTCCTTAGTATCAGAGTTGTGATCACTCAATCCAGAGATTCTTTACCGAGACATTCTAACCACATGTCCTTAGTATCAGAGTTGTGATCACTCAATCCAGAGATTCTTTACTGAGACATTCTAACCACATGTCCTTAGTATCAGAGCTGTGATCACTCAATCCAGAGATTCTTTACTGAGACATTCTAACCACATGTCCTTAGTATTGGAGCTGTGATCTCTCAATCCAGAGATTCTTTACTGAGATATTCTAACCACATGTCCTTAGTATCAGAGTTGTGATCACTCAATCCAGAGATTCTTTACCGAGACATTCTAACCACATGTCCTTAGTATCAGAGCTGTGATCACTCAATCCAGAGATTCTTTACTGAGACATTCTAACCACATGTCTGTAGTATCAGAGTTGTGATCTCTCAATCCAGAGATTCTTTACTGAGACATTCTAACCACATGTCCTTAGTATCAGAGCTGTGATCTCTCAATCCAGAGATTCTTTACTGAGACATTCTAACCACATGTCCTGAGTATCAGAGCTGTGATCACTCAATCCAGAGATTCTTTACTGAGACATTCTAACCACATGTCCTTAGTATCAGAGTTGTGATCACTCAATCCAGAGATTCTTTACTGAGACATTCTAACCACATGTCTGTAGTATCAGAGTTGTGATCACTCAATCCAGAGACTCTTTACTGAGACATTCTAACCACATGTCCTTAGTATCAGAGCTGTGATCTCTCAATCCAGAGATTCTTTACTGAGACATTCTAACCACATGTCCTTAGTATCAGAGCTGTGATCTCTCAATCCAGAGATTCTTTACTGAGACATTCTAACCACATGTCCTTAGTATCAGAGTTGTGATCTCTCAATCCAGAGACTCTTTACTGAGACATTCTAACCACATGTCCTTAGTATCAGAGCTGTGATCACTCAATCCAGAGACTCTTTCCTGAGACATTCTAACCACATGTCCTTAGTATCAGAGCTGTGATCTCTCAATCCAGAGATTCTTTACTGAGACATTCTAACCACATGTCCTTAGTATCAGAGTTGTGATCACTCAATCCAGAGATTCTTTACTGAGACATTCTAACCACATGTCTGTAGTATCAGAGTTGTGATCACTCAATCCAGAGATTCTTTACTGAGATATTCTAACCACATGTCTGTAGTATCAGAGTTGTGATCACTCAATCCAGAGATTCTTTACTGAGACATTCTAACCACATGTCTGTAGTATCAGAGTTGTGATCACTCAATCCAGAGATTCTTTACTGAGACATTCTAACCACATGTCCTTAGTATCAGCGTTGTGATCACTCAATCCAGAGATTCTTTACTGAGACATTCTAACCACATGTCCTTAGTATCAGAGCTGTGATCACTCAATCCAGAGATTCTTTACTGAGACATTCTAACCACATGTCCTTAGTATCAGAGTTGTGATCTCTCAATTCAGAGATTCTTTCCTGAGACATTCTAACCACATGTCCTTAGTATCAGAGCTGTGATCACTCAATCCAGAGATTCTTTACTGAGACATTCTAACCACATGTTCTTAGTATCAGAGCTGTGATCACTCAATCCAGAGATTCTTTACTGAGACATTCTAACCACATGTCCTTAGTATCAGAGTTGTGATCTCTCAATTCAGAGATTCTTTCCCGAGACATTCTAACCACATGTCCTTAGTATCAGAGCTGTGATCTCTCAATCCAGAGATTCTTTACTGAGACATTCTAACCACATGTCCTTAGTATCAGAGCTGTGATCACTCAATCCAGAGATTCTTTACTGAGACATTCTAACCACATGTCCTTAGTATCAGAGCTGTGATCTCTCAATCCAGAGATTATTTACTGAGACATTCTAACCACATGTCCTTAGTATCAGAGCTGTGATCTCTCAATCCAGAGATTCTTTACTGAGACATTCTAACCACATGTCCTTAGTATCAGAGCTGTGATCACTCAATCCAGAGATTCTTTACTGAGACATTCTAACCACATGTCTGTAGTATCAGAGTTGTGATCTCTCAATCCAGAGATTCTTTACTGAGACATTCTAACCACATGTCTGTAGTATCAGAGTTGTGATCACTCAATCCAGAGATTCTTTACTGAGACATTCTAACCACATGTCTGTAGTATCAGAGTTGTGATCTCTCAATCCAGAGATTCTTTACTGAGACATTCTAACCACATGTCTGTAGTATCAGAGTTGTGATCACTCAATCCAGAGATTCTTTACTGAGACATTCTAACCACATGTCTGTAGTATCAGAGTTGTGATCACTCAATCCAGAGATTCTTTACTGAGACATTCTAACCACATGTCCTTAGTATCAGAGCTGTGATCACTCAATCCAGAGATTCTTTACTGAGACATTCTAACCACATGTCCTTAGTATCAGAGCTGTGATCACTCAATTCAGAGATTCTTTACTGAGACATTCTTACCACATGTCCTTAGTATCAGAGTTGTGATCTCTCAATTCAGAGATTCTTTCCCGAGACATTCTAACCACATGTCCTTAGTATCAGAGCTGTGATCACTCAATCCAGAGATTCTTTCCTGAGACATTCTAACCACATGTCCTTAGTATCGAAGCTGTGATCACTCAATCCAGAGACTCTTTACTGAGACATTCTAACCACATGTCCTTAGTATCAGAGCTGTGATCTCTCAATCCAGAGATTCTTTACTGAGACATTCTAATCACATGTCCTTAGTATCAGAGTTGTGATCTCTCAATTCAGAGATTCTTTCCCGAGACATTCTAACCACATGTCCTTAGTATCAGAGCTGTGATCACTCAATCCAGAGATTCTTTCCTGAGACATTCTAACCACATGTCCTTAGTATCGAAGCTGTGATCACTCAATCCAGAGACTCTTTACTGAGACATTCTAACCACATGTCCTTAGTATCAGAGCTGTGATCTCTCAATCCAGAGATTCTTTACTGAGACATTCTAACCACATGTCCTTAGTATCAGAGCTGTGATCACTCAATCCAGAGACTCTTTACTGAGACATTCTAACCACATGTCCTTAGTATCAGAGCTGTGATCTCTCAATCCAGAGATTCTTTACTGAGACATTCTAACCACATGTCCTTAGTATCAGAGCTGTGATCACTCAATCCAGAGATTCTTTACTGAGACATTCTAACCACATGTCCTTAGTATCAGAGTTGTGATCACTCAATCCAGAGATTCTTTACTGAGACATTCTAACCACATGTCCTTAGTATCAGAGCTGTGATCACTCAATCCAGAGATTCTTTACTGAGACATTCTAACCACATGTCCTTAGTATCAGAGTTGTGATCTCTCAATCCAGAGATTCTTTACTGAGACATTCTAACCACATGTCCTTAGTATCAGAGTTGTGATCTCTCAATCCAGAGATTCTTTACTGAGACATTCTAACCACATGTCTGTAGTATCAGAGTTGTGATCTCTCAATCCAGAGATTCTTTACTGAGACATTCTAACCACATGTCCTTAGTATCAGAGTTGTGATCTCTCAATCCAGAGATTCTTTCCTGAGACATTCTAACCACATGCTCATAATATCAGAGCTGTGATCTCTCAATCCAGAGAAGTAGCGACTCTACCTGGAGTGACTCTCTGGTCTCAGAGCTACGCACTCTATTAAGTAACGTTACTCCATAGATCATTAGGAGAAACCCCATTTCGGCCACTTCTATTCAAAATTGCATTCTTTCGGTCATTACCCAAGATTCATGACCATAGGTAAGAGTTGGCAGGAATACCAGGAAGACAGCGAGTTTGGCTTTTACACCTACCCCCTTCTTCTGATTCCTGAAGTTGGCGCATTACTGCACCAACTCCTGCATTTCTTGCACTTAATTCAGCCTCCTACCTTCCATCACTCGTGAACACGGCCCCGAGGTTCTTGAACTTCTCCACCTGCTTCACTGGAACTCCATTCACATGTAGGGTGCACTGTACTGCCATAACAGTCCATAACGTAATCTACAGAGGTTGAAAAATCATTCCACCTTTTGGGGTTACTGATTGACCAAGGATACTGATTACCATTGAGCTTCTATAATCTTTACCAGGATATATATTGGTAAACGCCAATATAACCTAACATATATATATATAATCGCAGTGATTGACACATTTGTCAAATGCAGGTGGGTTCTATAGAAGTGGTTGATAGCTTCCGGTACCTAAGTGATCAGGTTAGCATGGGAGGGGGGTGTTCCAAGGCCATAGTATCTAGAATAAGGACAGGTTGGAAGAAGTTTAGGGAGCTGCTTCCTTTGTTGACAAAGAAGGGTTTCTCCCTGCAACACCACATGCCCTCTGCAGTCACAGCCAATGTTTCACTACCATGCAGCATCACATGTCCTCTGCAGTCACAGCCAATGTTTCACTACCATGCAGCACCACATGTCCTCTGCAGTCACAGCCAATGTTTCATTACCATGCAGCACCACATGTCCTCTGCAGTCACAGCCCATGTTTCATTACCATGCAGCACCACATGTCCTCTGCAGTCACAGCCCATGTTTCATTACCATGCAGCACCACATGTCCTCTGCAGTCACAGCCAATGTTTCATTACCATGCAGCACCACATGTCCTCTGCAGTCACAGCCCATGTTTCACTACCATGCAGCACCACATGTCCTTTGCAGTCACAGCCAATGTTTCACTACCATGCAGCATCTCACTCTGCACACACAGGTGTCATACAGTCGTCCTTTTGTATATAGGGAGAGACTTTTGAGGTCAACAATGGGAGTAGCTCTCCAAACTTCTTCCATCTTATCCTTATTCAAGCTATTATGCTCTCACAGCACCCTCCTCCATTGCTAATTATATTGCCAAGATAACAGAAGATATCAACCACTGGTTATCTTCCCCTTAGTTACTCCAGTGCATCCTCTGCAAACAAAGTCTTCCCTTCCCGTTAGCTTACTCATTACCCCAGTAGATCTCTTGTGTACCCAGGATTTACATTGTGTACATTATATGGGGAGATGCAGGGTGGGTATAGAGATATGGAAAATCCCAACCACAGCGCCAAGTGCTTTAAGATTATACCTCTCTCTCTCTCTCTTTGACGCTACACAGTTGTACAGAAGACCTGCCTTCCCTTGCATACAAACCTACAGTCAGTAGGGACCTCTAAACCACCCCACACACCCTACCCCATCCCCCCATTTCCGTCCACTGTAAAGTGGTCGTGTTGGTGACACAACCAAAAGCACCCAGTCCACACTGTAAAGTGGTCGTGTCGGTGACACAACAAAAGGCTCCCAGTCCACACTGTAAGGTGGTCGTGTAGGAGACACGGTAAAAAGGCTCCCAGTCCACACTGTAAAGGTGGTTGGTGTTAGGAAGGGCATCTAGCCATAGAAAACCTGCGAGGGACAGTTCTGTACGAGTGAGACACAGTCACCTGATCAATCCCGCATCAAGTGGAACAAACCCGTACAACTCATGGTAGCGTGGAAGTTGGACATTAAATGATGATGATGACGATGATATAAATTAGGATGGATTCAGTTTGAAACTGGTGAGACCATTACTCAACAGAATACTTGATATTTGGGGTATCAGACTATATTATAAAGAGTCAGGTCCCCGACAGCTATTAAAATGGCATGGGCTCAGCTGTCGGGGTCCTCACACTTTATAATATATATATCATCATTATCATCATCACCGTTTTACGATATATATATATGCATGCACACATAAACATATACATATATAAAGTGAAACCTACAGTCAGTAGGCACCTCTAACAAAATACACCCCTGTCCCACTACCCCCACCCCATCCACACCACCCCTTTCAATGTAAAGTTATGTTGGAACCACAGCCTCCAGTCCTAAACAAAAGAGGTCGTGTAGGTGTCACGACAAAAAAACACACAGTCCACGCCGCAATGTGGCCGTGGAGGTAACACGGTAAAAACCTCCCAGTCCACACTGTAAACGTGGTTGGTGTTAGGAAGGGCATCCAGCCGTAGAAAACCCGCCAGACAGTCCTATACGAACAAGTCGACCAATCTTGCCTCAAGTGGGAAAACTCCTGTCCAAACCCATGCAAGCATGGAAGATGGACGTTAAACATTGATGATGATGAAGATGTCCGTATATACACACACACATACATGTTGTACCTATGTTTCTGCATATTACAGAGAGTACTGGGTGTATTTAATCATGGCCCCAGCACAAATGAGGTTGTTGTGGTTGTTGACACAACCAAAGGATTCTAGAAACACCTTTTAGCATGATTTTTAGAGTGGATACTCCTATTAATTGTAGGATAAAAGGAGGGGACTATGTAAGCAAGAAACGCTTTGGTCTCCACCAATGGGCTGTCTGAAAGATCCTAGCTCTGATTAATTACTGACAAGGTCTGTATAAATTGTCCCCACCACCCTGGGGCTGTCTGAAAGATCCTAGCTCTGATTAATTACTGACAAGGTCTGTATAAATTGTCCCCACCACCCTGGGGCTGTCTGAAAGATCCTAGCTCTGATTAATTACTGACAAGGTCTGCATAAATTGTCCCCACCACCCTGGGGCTGTCTGAAAGATCCTAGCTCTGATTAATTACTGACAAGGTCTGTATAAATTGTCCCCACCACCAATGGGCTGTCTGAAAGATCCTAGTCCTGATTAATTACTGACAAGATCTGTATAAATTGTCCCCACCACCCTGGGGCTGTCTGAAAGATCCTAGCCCTGATTAATTACTGACAAGGTCTGTATAAATTGTCCCCACCACCCTGGGGCTGTCTGAAAGATCCTACCCCTGATTAATTACTGACAAGGTCTGTATAAACAGGCCACTCCCCAGCTGACCTATCTGGAAGATCAGTAGCTCTGATTAAGTACTAAGGTGTATAGAAATGATCCCCACCTTCAAGACGTGTCTGAGAGAGGGGTAGCTCTGGTTAACCCTTTAGTATTTACATTACTCTACTATTATATTTCATGGTAAGGGTTCTATCTGACATAATCAAGGGGTTCTATCTGACATAATATAGAATCTATGAGATTTTGATGATGTTATTTATTTTGAGAACAATACCTCAATTGTTTCTACTATTGGCACAAGGCCAGCAATACCCCAGTGTATTACTGGTACTTTATTTTATCGACCCTGTAATAATTGTTTCTACTATTGGCATAAGGCCAGCAATACCCCAGTGTATTACTGGTACTTTATTTTATCGACCCTGTAATAATTGTTTCTACTTTTGGCACAAGGCCAGCAATACCCCAGTGTATTACTGGTACTTTATTTTATCGACCCTGTAATAATTGTTTCTACTTTTGGCACAAGGCAAGCAATACCCCAGTGTATTACTGGTACTTTATTTTATCGACCCCCGTAAGGATGAAAGACAAAGTTAACCTCGACGGGATTTGAACTCAGAGACCATAAAGGGACGTAACTCTATGCTTCAGAGCATGGTGTCCGACTCTCTAACGATACTGCCAATCCACTGCCCTTAATGTCAGTATGTATGGCCGGTTACGGCTAGTTTGAAAAGAAAGAGGGGAGAGAATTTTGGCCGGATATGGCCGGTTTAAATGTACTGACTAGATCTGTAGAAATAGTCCCCACCATCGTAGGACTGTCTGAAAGATCAGTAGCTCTGATTGAGTACTGATAAGTTCTGTAGAAATGGTTCCCACCACCCGAAGGACTGTCTGAGAGATGGGTAGCTCTGGTTAAGTCATTGACAAGATCTGTAGAAATAGACCCCACCAGTGCGGGGTTGACTGAAAGATCAGTAGCTCTGGTTAAGTCACTGACAAGATCTGTAGAAATAGACCCCACCACTGAGGGGTTGACTGAAAGATCAGTAGCTCTGGTTAAGTCACTGACAAGATCTGTAGAAATAGACCCCACCACTGAGGGGTTGACTGAAAGATCAGTAGCTCTGGTTAAGTCACTGACAAGATCTGTAGAAATAGACCCCACCACTGTGGAGTTGACTGAAAGATCAGTAGCTCTGGTTAAGTCACTGACAAGATCTGTAGAAATAGACCCCACCACTGCGGAGTTGACTGAAAGATCAGTAGCTCTGGTTAAGTCACTGACAAGATCTGTAGAAATAGACCCCACCTCTGCTGGGTTGACTGAAAGATCAGTAGCTCTGGTTAAGTCATTGACAAGATCTGTAGAAATAGATCCCACCTCTGCTGGGTTGACTGAAGGATCAGTAGCTCTGGTTAAGTCACTGACAAGATCTGTAGAAATAGACCCCACCACTGTGGAGTTGACTGAAAGATCAGTAGCTCTGGTTAAGTCACTGACAAGATCTGTAGAAATAGACCCCACCACTGAGGGGTTGACTGAAAGATCAGTAGCTCTGGTTAAGTCACTGACAAGATCTGTAGAAATAGACCCCACCACTGAGGGGTTGACTGAAAGATCAGTAGCTCTGGTTAAGTCACTGACAAGATCTGTAGAAATAGACCCCACCACTGCGGAGTTGACTGAAAGATCAGTAGCTCTGGTTAAGTCACTGACAAGATCTGTAGAAATAGACCCCACCTCTGCTGGGTTGACTGAAAGATCAGTAGCTCTGGTTAAGTCACTGACAAGATCTGTAGAAATAGACCCCACCTCTGCTGGGTTGACTGAAGGATCAGTAGCTCTGGTTAAGTCACTGACAAGATCTGTAGAAATAGACCCCACCACTGTGGAGTTGACTGAAAGATCAGTAGCTCTGGTTAAGTCACTGACAAGATCTGTAGAAATAGACCCCACCACTGAGGGGTTGACTGAAAGATCAGTAGCTCTGGTTAAGTCACTGACAAGATCTGTAGAAATAGACCCCACCACTGAGGGGTTGACTGAAAGATCAGTAGCTCTGGTTAAGTCACTGACAAGATCTGTAGAAATAGACCCCACCACTGAGGGGTTGACTGAAAGATCAGTAGCTCTGGTTAAGTCACTGACAAGATCTGTAGAAATAGACCCCACCACTGAGGGGTTGACTGAAAGATCAGTAGCTCTGGTTAAGTCACTGACAAGATCTGTAGAAATAGACCCCACCACTGCGGAGTTGACTGAAAGATCAGTAGCTCTGGTTAAGTCACTGACAAGATCTGTAGAAATAGACCCAACCACTGCGGAGTTGACTGAAAGATCAGTAGCTCTGGTTAAGTCACTGACAAGATCTGTAGAAATAGACCCCACCACTGAGGGGTTGACTGAAAGATCAATAACTCTGGTTAAGTCACTGACAAGATCTGTAGAAATAGACCCCACCACTGCGGGGTTGACTGAAAGATCAGTAGCTCTGGTTAAGTCACTGACAAGATCTGTAGAAATAGACCCCACAACTGCGGAGTTGACTGAAGGATCAGTAGCTCTGGTTAAGTCACTGACAAGATCTGTAGAAATAGACCCCACCACTGCGGAGTTGACTGAAAATCAGTAGCTCTGGTTAAGTCACTGACAAGATCTGTAGAAATAGACCCCACCACTGCGGAGTTGACTGAAGGATCAGTAGCTCTGGTTAAGTCACTGACAAGATCTGTAGAAATAGACCCCACCACTGCAGAGTTGACTGAAAGATCAGTAGCTCTGGTTAAGTCACTGACAAGATCTGTAGAAATAGACCCCACCACTGCGGAGTTGACTGAAGGATCAGTAGCTCTGGTTAAGTCACTGACAAGATCTGTAGAAATAGACCCCACCACTGCGGAGTTGACTGAAAGATCAGTAGCTCTGGTTAAGTCACTGACAAGATATGTAGAAATAGACCCCACCACTGAGGGGTTGACTGAAAGATCAGTAGCTCTGGTTAAGTCACTGACAAGATCTGTAGAAATAGACCCCACCACTGAGGGGTTGACTGAAAGATCAGTAGCTCTGGTTAAGTCACTGACAAGATCTGTAGAAATAGACCCCACCACTGAGGGGTTGACTGAAAGATCAGTAGCTCTGGTTAAGTCACTGACAAGATCTGTAGAAATAGACCCCACCACTGAGGGGTTGACTGAAAGATCAGTAGCTCTGGTTAAGTCACTGACAAGATCTGTAGAAATAGACCCCACCACTGTGGAGTTGACTGAAAGATCAGTAGCTCTGGTTAAGTCACTGACAAGATCTGTAGAAATAGACCCCACCACTGAGGGGTTGACTGAAAGATCAGTAGCTCTGGTTAAGTCACTGACAAGATCTGTAGAAATAGACCCCACCACTGAGGGGTTGACTGAAAGATCAGTAGCTCTGGTTAAGTCACTGACAAGATCTGTAGAAATAGACCCCACCACTGTGGAGTTGACTGAAAGATCAGTAGCTCTGGTTAAGTCACTGACAAGATCTGTAGAAATAGACCCCACCACTGAGGGGTTGACTGAAAGATCAGTAGCTCTGGTTAAGTCACTGACAAGATCTGTAGAAATAGACCCCACCTCTGCTGGGTTGACTGAAGGATCAGTAGCTCTGGTTAAGTCACTGACAAGATCTGTAGAAATAGACCCCACCACTGTGGAGTTGACTGAAAGATCAGTAGCTCTGGTTAAGTCACTGACAAGATCTGTAGAAATAGACCCCACCACTGAGGGGTTGACTGAAAGATCAGTAGCTCTGGTTAAGTATTGACAAGATCTGTAGAAATAGACCCCACCACTGCGGAGTTGACTGAAAGATCAGTAGCTCTGGTTAAGTCAATGACAAGATCTGTAGAAATAGACCCCACCACTGCGGAGTTGACTGAAAGATCAGTAGCTCTAGTTAAGTCACTGACAAGATCTGTAGAAATAGACCCCACCACTGCGGAGTTGACTGAAAGATCAGTAGCTCTAGTTAAGTCACTGACAAGATCTGTAGAAATAGACCCCACCCAGCAAGGCCTGTCTGAGAGATCAGTAGCTCTGGTTAAGTCACTGACAAGATCTGTAGAAATAGACCCCACCCAGTAAGGCCTGTCTGAGAGATCAGTAGCGCTGGTTAAGTCACTGACAAGATCTGTAGAAATAGACCCCACCCAGCAAGGCCTGTCTGAGAGATCAGTAGCTCTGGTTAAGTCATCAACAACATCCGTGACAACTCATCCAGCTCTTGTTACCAATAGCAGCCAAGCCAAATATGGACAAGATGAGGTTCTCTCTCTGTCTTGTCTAACCTGTTCCATGGTGACAATGGTGGTGTTGGTGGTGTTGTTGGTGGTGTTGATGGTGGTGTTGGTGGTGGTGTTGGTGGTGGTGGTGGTGGTGTTGATGGTGGTGTTGGTGATGGTGGTGTTGGTAATGGTGTTGATGGTAGTGTTGATGGTGGTGTTCATGGTAGTGTTGGTGGAGGTGTTGGGGATGGTGGTGTTGATGGTGGTGTTGGTGGTGGTGTTGGTGGTGGTGTTGATGGTGGTGTTGGTGGTGTTGATGGTGGAGGTGTTGGGGATGGTGGTGTTGATGGTGTTGATGGTGGTGTTGATGGTGGTGTTGGTGGTGGTGTTGGTGGTAGTGTTGGTGGTAGTGTTGGTGGTGTTGGTGGTGGTGTTGGTGGTGTTGATGGTGGTGTTGTTGGTGGTGGTGTTGATGGTGGTGTTGATGGTGTTGATGGTGGTGTTGATGGTGGTGTTGGTGGTGGTGTTGGTGGTAGTGTTGGTGGTAGTGTTGGTGGTGTTGATGGTGGTGGTGTTGAGGGTGGTGTTGGCGGTGGTGTTGGTGGTGGTGTTGGTGGTGGTGTTGGTGGTGGTGTTGGTGGTGGTGTTGGTGGTGTTGATGGTGGAGGTGTTGGGGATGGTGGTGTTGGTGGTGGTGTTGGTGGTGGTGACAATAATGATAATGATGCTGCTTCAATTAAAATGCAATGAAGCATCTATATATAAATGTCTGCAATTCTGTCACACCTCATACTACTCCCCTCTCTTTACATCTGTTGCCTGCGTGAATGTATGTGTGTGTATAAGGAGGGAAGGGGAAGTGTGGCTGTGTTTGCACATTTATATTTATATACTCATACATATAAATGTATGCATATGCACATATACACATACGCACACACACACATACATACACAGACGCACCCACACACACACACACATATATATGTATATACTCATACATATAAATGTATGCATATGCACATACACATACGCACACACATACATACACAGACGCACCCACACACATATATTTATATACTCATACATATAAATGTATGCATATGCACATACACATACGCACACACACACATACATACACATACGCACACACACACATACATACAGACGCACCCACACACGCACACATATATATTTATATACTCATACATATAAATGTATGCATATGCACATATACACATATGCACACACACACATATACACACATGCATTATCATATGGATAAAAATTCTAGTATATGAAAAAGAGAATGTTTACCTGAAGTCCAAAATCTTGCACCATTGCAGCAAATATCTGCTGGGCTTTTTGTCCATCGGAGTCATCCATAAATATGAGACCTGTGGCATATTTTCCACATTCTGGAAGGGTCACGCCTTGTGATGATCTGAAATAGAAATAGGTTATTAGTACTAAATTAAATTTAATTAAATTTAATTAAATTTAATTTTAAAATCCACCAACCCACAAATTTTTATATACCATTATTTTTTTTCATTTTTTAGAAAAAAAAAAATTTCTGGAGAATGTTCTGGTTATATGAATTGGGTATTATATAGGACGAGGTGATAAGACCTTGCTCACCTACACCTCGACAATGTCACTGGATTGAGATCTTTGGTGCCATGCAGTTGTACAGAAGACCCGCCTTCCCTTACATACAAACCTACAGTCAGTAAGCACCTCTTAACCAAATGTACACCCCACCTCACACACCCTACCCCATCCTCCCATTTCCGTCAACTGTAAAGTGATTGTGTCGATGACACAACAAAAAGCACCCGATACACTGTAAAGTGATTGTGTCGGTGTCACTACAAAAAGGCTCCCAGTCCACACTGTAAATGTGGTTGGTGTTAGGAAGGGCATCCAGCCGTAGAAAACCTGCCAGGGACAGTTCTGTACAAGCAAGACAGTCACCTGACCAATGCCGCATCAAGTGGAACAAACCCGTCTAACCCATGCTAGCGTAGAAGATGGACATTAAACGATGATGATGATATATATATATAACACAGTGTTGTAGTTTCCTTGAAACATTGTTGAATAGGAAATATAAATATAAATTTAAATAATTTTAAAAGCCTTACAATGCATTAGGAAATTAAAGTTGCCAACATAACAATAAAATCTTACCTTAGTAAATTTAATAATCCCAAATATTTTCAGGTTTAAAAACCCATTATCAAGGGAGTATTCCTGTGAAAGTCTTAAAGGATCAATCAGAGGTAAGTTGTTGTTAGGAAGGCAGAAGGATCAGTTGGAGATGAGTTGTTAGGAAGGCAGATTTAAATTATCTCCAACTGATCATTTAAGACCTTCACGAGGAAACTCCCTGAAAATATTTGGGATAATTAAATTTGCTAAGGTAAGATTCTATCGTTATCTTGGCACCTTTAATTTTCTAATGTATTGTATGGCTTTTAAAATTATTTAAATATATATATATATATATATAATAACAAAAATGTCTAACCCTCTGTACGCAGGTCATGCATTTCCAGTTTCCATCAGATTTTGTTCAAATTTGATATACAGGTTATTTAGCGCCCGGAGTATGTCACTATATAGTTTAAATCTTTCTCTCTCCATAGAGGCTACGGGTTTAGCACAAAAAATGAAGAAATTTTCAGGCTTCTAGAATTCTGTGATGCCAATGTCGATATGTAACACAAACTGCAAAAACCCGACAACCTCTGATCACCTATAGATCAGGGGAGAATTCTAGTCAGATAGATTTTATCCTTATCAGAGGATGAGATAGATGGATGGTTGTAAACACGAAAGCCTTCCCAGGAACAGAATCTACTTCCCTACATAACTTACGAATCAGTGACCTCACTGTCAGAGCTAGACCGAATGGAATATATAAATGCAAGTTTGAAGTCAATTGGAGTAGAAATGTGGATTTGTATAGACTTTGCAAAAATGAGGACACACACACACAGACAATATCAGTTTTATATATATAGATATACATACATATATATATATATACATCATCATCATCATCATCATCATCATCATTTTACGTCCGCTTTTCCCTGCTTGCAAGGGTGGGACGGGTCTTATTCAGCACAGCATCTCTCCACTCGTCACGGTCCCTCGTCATCTCCACCGTGAGCTTCAATGATCTGAGGTCTGTTCTCACCACCTCCGCCCATGTTTTTCGTGGTCTACCTCTACCACGTCTTCCTTCAACTGGCATTTCCTGGCACTTCTTCACCCATCGGTCATCCTCCATGCGCATCACATGTCCATACCACCTCAGTCTCCTCTCCCGTACACTACATTCTATCCCTCTCAGACACAGTTTCTCTCTCAACACATTTATGCTGGGTCGTTCACGCACATTTACACTGCACATCCAACGGAGCATGTTTGCCTCATTTCTCTCCAGCCGTCGCATATCCTCTGCGGTTGCTGCCCATGTCTCACTACCATGCAGCATCGCGCTCCTCACACAGGCATCATACAACCGGCCTTTCGTACGCAGGGAGATATATATATATATATACATACATACATATATATACATACATACATATATATATATATATACATACATACATATATATATATACATATATATATACATATATATATATATATATATACATATATATATATATACATATATATATATATACATATATATATATATACATATATATATATATACATATATGTATATACATATATATATATACATATATATATATACATATATATATATATATATATACATATATATATATATATATATATACATATATATATATACATATATATATATATATATATATATATATATATATATACATTGTGTAGGAAAGGCGTAGGTAGAAACTCCATTTTATGTCCCAAATGCAAAGTATGGGTTCATAACAGATGTAGTGGGATCACAGGTAAGCTAACTAAGAACACAGATTTTACATGTGGCCGGTGCTCTGGTGCAATAAGTAGCAGCAAGTGCCCACAAAATACTAGCTCTTTCAATTGCGCAGAGGGTTCTATAGAAATAGTGGACAGCTTCCGTTACCTGGGTGACAAAATCAGCAGTGGGGGTGGGTGCTCTGAAAGTACAGTAGCTAGAGTCAGAACTGGATGGAAAAAGTTCAGAGAGCTTATACCACTATTAGCCGCTAAAGGGTTCTCCCTAAAAATGAAAGGCAGGTTGTATGATGCCTGCATACGAACATCAATGTTGCATCGCAGTGAGACCTGGGCATTGTGTGCAGAGGATATACACAGACTAGAGAGGAACGAAGCTTGCATGCTCCGCTGGATGTGTAATAGTAATATACGTGAACGGCAAAGCATAAACGAACTA
>OZ024759.1:7789271-7801771 GCA_964016885.1 Eledone cirrhosa | reverse complement strand
TTACGGTCTCTGCATCTGTTGTCGAGGGGGCAACTGGATCCATCAGGACAGTTGCACCTCCTGGTCGGCTCTCCACTGCTATTTAGGTTGTTTCTTCCATCGGGGTTGAGTTTTTTGTTGTTGGAGGAGACAATGTTTTGTGCGAAGTTAGGTGTAGTGCTGTAAGAGAGTTTGATGGTATTTTTGTTAATTATGTTGTGGTAGCGGTGTTGTAATGGGAAGTGTTTTTCAATGAGCCTAAAGAAAATTTTCCCGATGGGAGTTGTCACCTCGGCGTTGTGGGGAGGATTGAACCATGTTACATTACGTGAGCGGCAGTGTCGCCTGCTGGTTCCGCTAATGGGAGCTGGACAGTAGGATATTTCCTCCCGGAAATCACTCCGCTTAAGGGCCTGGTTGTAGTAAGGCGTATGTTCATCGAATATCTTCTCATTAGCTGACAAACGGGATATACGGAGGGAGATGTTTTTGACCAGGTTGTTGGTGATGTTCCTAGGATGGTTAGATCGGCGGTGGATGTTTTTTTTTCTCTCTCTCAGTACCTTTTATAGTTTTACCTTTCATGTTCTACTTACCGTTTCGACTTCCTCCCCCTCCCCAGTATCCTCTTTGACCTCACACCCAGCTGTAGCTGGCACTACCAACGCATGAATGGGTCTACTCCACCCCCTCTCCCTTTTTCTCATACCTGCAGGTTTAGCTACCCCTTCCCCCACCAACTAGCCATCACAGATTTACTACTAACATGTGATGTGACCAATCCTGGTGATTATCTCTTTGACCATATATGGAATTACCCCTTGATAAGTTCGGCTATTTAAATACCAGAATAAATTTTCATTCAGTACAGAATTAGCCGTCGAAACGGCTTGAGCTCAGCCATCGGGGTCTTACTTGTTCCTATTACCCACTCTACTACCCTAAGTATCGAGTACTTTGGTGCGTTATGGTCCACCTGGTTCCTTAACACATTTCCTTCGTTATACATATATATATATATATATATACATATATATATACATATATATATATGTATATATGTGTATATATACATATATATATATATACACATATATCATTTCATTTTACGTCCGCTTTTTCCCTGCTTGCATACATATGTATATATATATATATATACATACATATATATATATATATACATACATTACTTAACTTACTGGTAATAAGGTAGTAATATATTACTGCCTACCACTATTTAAGGTTTGTATAAAAAAATATATATAACTGCAAAAGGTTTTTGTATTTACATAACCATAAATAGTATAATTAATACTACATACATATATATACATATATATATATATACATACATATATATATACATATATATATATACATACATATATATACATATATATATATCCAAAATTAAATTAAGAGTTGTCATGTCTGAGAGACATGCGCCATATCCACTGCAGAATAAGCTCAAAGCTTCCAATGAATACAGCCGAACATTACATATCAACTAGAAATATATTGACATAAATATATATAAAATAAACATATGGAACAATCACAGGGAATAATCTGTAAAGATTAAAGATTATTCCCTGTGATTGTTCCATATGTTTATTTCATATATATATATGTCAATCTGATTCTAGTTGATATATATATATATATAGCGGAGATGCTGGAGAGAAGGCATGTGGATGTGTGCTGCGTGCAAGAGGTGAGATGGAGAGGTGCCTCTGCGAGACTAGTCGTAGGCAAACGTCTTAGCTATAAGCTTTTCTGGGTGGGTAATGATGATGGGTTAGGGGGAGTAGGCATTTTCCTGGCTGATAGATGGATCAATAAGACAATAGAGGTAGTTCGAGTTAGTAATCGAATAATTAAGCTTAGATTAGTTGTAGGCAGGGGACTACAGACAATCATCTCTGCCTATGTTCCCCAAGCAGGCCTAGGCAAAGATGAGAAAGACTGCTTTTACGAGCAACTTTTACAAACAACCACAATGACAGAGGACGGAGACATCGTTATGCTAGCAGGAGACTTCAATGGTCATGTTGGACATCTCCAGGATGGTTACACTGGGGTACATGGTGGGCACGGTTACGGTTCAAGAAATGAAGAAGGAGTGAGACTTCTTGAATTTTGTGATGGAAGTACACTATTTGCAACACACACTTCCAGAAACCTGCCAATCACCTAATAACCTACAAATCTGGTGAGCACGTAAGCCAGATTGACTTCTTACTAGTTAGGCAGCGGGACAGGCAGATAGTGTCTAATACCAAGGCATACCCTGGGGAAGAATGTACTCCACAGCATAGGTTAGTTGTTAGTGATATCTCAGTAAGCAAGAGATGGAATGAGACATACAGGAAGGTGTGGAGAAGAAAGGTCTGGAAGCTAAAAGACCTTTCACTAAAATACAAATTTAGGAAAGCCCTTTAAGATGTGTATGACAAAAAAGAAGATGATTTAGAGACGTATGACATAAATAATAACTGGAATTGCTTACGTGACAACTTACTGCAGGCTACTGATGAAACTTGTGGCTGGAGCAGAGCTCCAACCAGACAGAGAGTGACCTGGTGGTGGAACAGCACAGTAGATAAGGCTATTAGAGACAAAAGACTAGCATGGAAGGCTTGGAAAAAGGGTGGGAGTAGGGAAGAATATACAGCCACTAAGAGAGAAGCTAGACGTCAGGTGTACTTAGCACGCAGGGAGGCTGAGAGTAGGAGGTTTGCCAATGTTCTGCGACGAGAAAAATGTCCACATTGCAAGGCAATGTGTCAATGCAAATCAGGATGTTGTTGGAGATAAATGTGTCCGGAATGATGCCGGTGTACTTAGTGTCATGAATGATCAGAAAAAGGAGGCCTTGAAATGTCATTATGAGAGACTGAATGTGGAGAACGAATGGGAAGGAGAGAAATTACCCCCAGTAGATCCGACAGAGGGACCAGCTATTGAGATTGACGAATATAGGGTCCAAGAGGCGATTAAAGAAATGAAAAATGGTAAGGCTGCTGGACCATCGGGGATAGTTGCTGAGATGCTGAAGGCACCAGGGGACGTAGGCACTAAACTAGTTGCAAGCATCATCAATCAGGCTATATATGGTGGTGTCATACCCAAAGACTGGGTGCAGCAGTATTCTCATAAATTGCTACAAAGGTAAAGGGGATGCTCTGGAGAGGAGCAATTATAGGGGTATAAAACTGATAGATCAGGTTATGAAAGTGGCAGAAAGGATATTAGCACAACTAATTAGAGAAAGGGTCAAACTAGATGAGATGCAGTTTTGTTTTGTGCCTGGGAAGAGTACAACAGATGCCCTCTTCTTGGTGAGACAATTACAAGAGAGGTTCTTAGAGAAAAATAAGCCACTATACTTAGCCTTTGTTGACCTAGAGAAGGCCTTTGATAGGGTACCCCGATCTGTCATCTGGTGGTCCCTAAGGAAGCTAGGTGTTGAGGAATGGCTTGTGAGGACAGTGCAAACTTTGTACAGAGGTACTGTCAGTAAAGTCAGGGTAGGAATGGAGTTTAGTGAGGAATTCCAGATACAAGTAGGAGTACATAAAGATTCGGTCCTCAGCCCGCTCTTGTTCATTATAGACGTCCAAGCCATAACAGAGGAGTTTAAGACTGGCTGTCCATGGGAACTTCTCTATGCTGACGATCTGGTTCTTATAGCAGAATCAGTAGAGGAGCTAGAGAATACATTCTGGATATGGAAACAGCAGTTGGAAGCAAGAGGACTGAGAGTAAATCTAGCTAAGATAAAAGTGTTGATGAGTTGGAAGAAGTTTAGGGAGCTGCTTCCTCTGCTGACGAAGAAATGTTTCTCCCTGCATACGAAAGGCCGGTTATATGATGCCTGTGTGAGGAGCGCGATGCTGCATGGTAGTGTGACATGGGCAGCAACTGCAGAGGCTATGCGACGGCTGGAGAAAAATGAGGCAAGCATGCTCCATTGGATGTGCAGTGTAAATGTGCGTGAACGACCCAGCTTGAATGTGTTGAGAGAGAAACTGTGTCTGAGAGGGATAGAATGTAGTGTACGGGAGAGGAGACTGAGGTGGTATGGACATGTGATGTGCATGGAGGATGACCGATGAGTGAAGAAGTGCCAGGAATTGCCAGTTGAAGGAAGACATGGTAGAGGTAGACCACGAAAAACATGGGTGGAGGTGGTGAGAACAGACCTCAGATCATTGAAGCTCACGGTGGAGATGACGAGGGACCGTGACAAGTGGAGAGATGCTGTGCTGAATAGGACCCATCCCACCCTTGCAAGCAGGGAAAAGCGAACGTATGATGATGATGATGATGATGATATATATATATATAACGAAGGAAATGTGGTAAGAAACCAGGTGGACCATAACGCACCAAAGTACTCAACACTTAGGGTAGTAGAGTGGGTAATAGGAACGAGTAGGACCCCGACGGCTGAGCTCAAGCTGTTTCGATATATATATATATAAGAGAGAGAGAGAGAGAGAGAGAGAGAGAGAGAGTGTGTGAGAGAGAGAGTGTGAGAGAGAGAGAGAGAGAGTGTGTGAGAGAGAGAGAGTGGGAGGGGGAGAGAGAGAGAGAGGGGGGGGGAGTGTGTGAGAGAGAGAGAGAGAGAGAGAGAGAGGAGGTGGCTGGAGTTAACAACCTCTCAGATATTATACACCTTTGTAAACAAGTCCTACATTTTGACTACCATATCAAACAGGTACAGTGTGTGTGTGTGTGTGTGTGTGTGTGTGTGTGTGTGTATATATATATATGTATATATACATGCAGAAGTTATATTTAATTTGTTGGGATTCCAACAAGCTTAAAAGTTTATAACTGATATAAAGCACTATTTTATAAAATAATTATGGTTTTATAAATATAGTTTCCAGTATAGTATTAATATATTGTATATATATATATATATAATTAAAGAAATATATTGATCCTTCAATTGTGAAATTGGTGTATTCATGTTTTTATTAATCTCTCTCTCTCTCTCTATATATATATATATATATATATATATATATATATATATATATATATATATATATATATATATATATATATATATATATATATATATATATATATATATATATATATATATATATATATATATATATATATATATATATGAGAGAGAGAGAGGGAGAGAGGCACATGGCTTAGTGGTTAGAGCATTGGCCTTGCAATCGAAAGGTTGTGAGTTGAATTTTCAGACCGGGTGATGTGTTGTTTCCTTGAGCAAGATACTTTATTTCACATTGCTCCAGTTTATTCAGCTGTAGAAATGAGATGATAGGGACTGGGGTCCCTATCATTCCACTGCAAAGTGGTCGTGGAGGTGCCATGGCAAAAAAGCACCCAGCACTCACTGTAAATGAGGTTGGTGTTAGGAAGGGCATCCAGCTGTAGAAATCAAGCCAAAAAATCAGTTCCCGTCCCACCCTTGCAAGCAGGGAAAAGCGGACGTAAAATGATGAAGATGATATATACACCGAATTACCCGTGCCTTGCTGCGTTTCACACATTTTTTTTTGTAAGAAAATGGTGATTGATTTTAAATCAGAGATATAATTTATGGAGAAAAGATCTGCATTTCAATATTACTCAATGTAAAATGTAATGCATGAAAAATTGGAAAACATTATTTTTTGTAATATATCAAACCAAAATGACATTATTAAATCTTATTATCATTTTGTTTCTTGTAAATATTTTTTTTTTAAATATCAATTCAAAACTTTTGTGAATAGGCATCATATCTTGTCAATTACCTATGGTTTAAATTTCATATAAATCGAAGAGAAAAAATTTTCACCGGGGGTTTGTGCCCCCGGGGAACCCTTTCATTAAAATGAAATATAATTATCCAAGTACCCTGGGCAATGTAGTTTCAGAATATATATGGTTATGGGGAGGGGGGGGGGTCTATCTCCAAAACCATTGGAGAAGTTCGTGAACAAACCAACAAACAGGAATACAACATATATATATATATAGATATATATCATCATCATCATTTTACATCTGCTTTTCCCTGCTTGCAAGGGTGGTGTATATATATATATATATATACCACGCTTGCAAGCAGGGAAAAGCGGATATATATATATATATATATATATATATATATATATATATATCCATCTTATCAAATGTTGAATATTACAATTAAAAAGAATTAAAAAGAATTAAAAATTAACGATTTAAAATTAAGTGTTGTTACTACAACAGTAGTAACAACAACAATAACATCAACAACAGCAGTAACAACAACAGTAACATCAACACCAACAATAGTAACAACAACAACATTAACAACAACACCACTAATAACCAGCTTGTCTTGAAACAGCTGACCAGTGGATTGAATGAATTGATGCAGCGTCGGACAAATTGTTTTGCAGTATTTGGTCCCCATTGTAATGTGGTGTTAGGAAGGACACCCAGCTCTAGAAACCATGCACCCTGTCCCTATGGTAACGTGGTGTTAGGAAGGACACCCAGCTCTAGAAACCATGCACCCTGTCCCCACTGTAACGTGGTGTTAGGAAGGACACCCAGCTCTAGAAACCATGCACCCTGTCCCCACTGTAACGTGGTGTTAGGAAGGACACCCAGCTCTAGAAACCATGCACCCTGTCCCTATGGTAACGTGGTGTTAGGAAGGACACCCAGCTCTAGAAACCATGCACCCTGTCCCCACTGTAACGTGGTGTTAGGAAGGACACCCAGCTCTAGAAACCATGCACCCTGTCCCTATGGTAACGTGGTGTTAGGAAGGACACCCAGCTCTAGAAACCATGCACCCTGTCCCCACTGTAACGTGGTGTTAGGAAGGACACCCAGCTCTAGAAACCATGCACCCTGTCCCTATGGTAACGTGGTGTTAGGAAGGACACCCAGCTCTAGAAACCATGCACCCTGTCCCCACTGTAACGTGGTGTTAGGAAGGACACCCAGCTCTAGAAACCATGCACCCTGTCCCTATGGTAACGTGGTGTTAGGAAGGACACCCAGCTCTAGAAACCATGCACCCTGTCCCCACTGTAACGTGGTGTTAGGAAGGACACCCAGCTCTAGAAACCATGCACCCTGTCCCTATGGTAACGTGGTGTTAGGAAGGACACCCAGCTCTAGAAACCATGCACCCTGTCCCCACTGTAATGTGGTGTTAGGAAGGACACCCAGCTCTAGAAACCATGCACCCTGTCCCTATGGTAACGTGGTGTTAGGAAGGACACCCAGCTCTAAAAACCATGCACCCTGTCCCCACTGTAACGTGGTGTTAGGAAGGACACCCAGCTCTAGAAACCATGCACCCTGTCCCCACTGTAACGTGGTGTTAGGAAGGACACCCAGCTCTAGAAACCATGCACCCTGTCCCTATGGTAACGTGGTGTTAGGAAGGACACCCAGCTCTAGAAACCATGCACCCTGTCCCCACTGTAACGTGGTGTTAGGAAGGACACCCAGCTCTAGAAACCATGCACCCTGTCCCTATGGTAACGTGGTGTTAGGAAGGACACCCAGCTCTAGAAACCATGCACCCTGTCCCCACTGTAACGTGGTGTTAGGAAGGACACCCAGCTCTAGAAACCATGCACCCTGTCCCTATGGTAACGTGGTGTTAGGAAGGACACCCAGCTCTAGAAACCATGCACCCTGTCCCCACTGTAACGTGGTGTTAGGAAGGACACCCAGCTCTAGAAACCATGCACCCTGTCCCTATGGTAACGTGGTGTTAGGAAGGACACCCAGCTCTAAAAACCATGCACCCTGTCCCCACTGTAACGTGGTGTTAGGAAGGACACCCAGCTCTAGAAACCATGCACCCTGTCCCCACTGTAACGTGGTGTTAGGAAGGACACCCAGCTCTAGAAACCATGCACCCTGTCCCTATGGTAACGTGGTGTTAGGAAGGACACCCAGCTCTAGAAACCATGCACCCTGTCCCCACTGTAACGTGGTGTTAGGAAGGACACCCAGCTCTAGAAACCATGCACCCTGTCCCTATGGTAACGTGGTGTTAGGAAGGACACCCAGCTCTAGAAACCATGCACCCTGTCCCCACTGTAACGTGGTGTTAGGAAGGACACCCAGCTCTAGAAACCATGCACCCTGTCCCTATGGTAACGTGGTGTTAGGAAGGACACCCAGCTCTAGAAACCATGCACCCTGTCCCCACTGTAACGTGGTGTTAGGAAGGACACCCAGCTCTAGAAACCATGCACCCTGTCCCTATGGTAACGTGGTGTTAGGAAGGACACCCAGCTCTAAAAACCATGCACCCTGTCCCCACTGTAACGTGGTGTTAGGAAGGACACCCAGCTCTAGAAACCATGCACCCTGTCCCCACTGTAACGTGGTGTTAGGAAGGACACCCAGCTCTAGAAACCATGCACCCTGTCCCTATGGTAACGTGGTGTTAGGAAGGACACCCAGCTCTAGAAACCATGCACCCTGTCCCCACTGTAACGTGGTGTTAGGAAGGACACCCAGCTCTAGAAACCATGCACCCTGTCCCTATGGTAACGTGGTGTTAGGAAGGACACCCAGCTCTAGAAACCATGCACCCTGTCCCCACTGTAACGTGGTGTTAGGAAGGACACCCAGCTCTAGAAACCATACACCCTGTCCCCACTGTAACGTGGTGTTAGGAAGGACACCCAGCTCTAGAAACCATGCACCCTGTCCCCACTGTAACGTGGTGTTAGGAAGGACACCCAGCTCTAGAAACCATACACCCTGTCCCCACTGTAACGTGGTGTTAGGAAGGACACCCAGCTCTAGAAACCATACACCCTGTCCCCACTGTAACGTGGTGTTAGGAAGGACACCCAGCTCTAGAAACCATACACCCTGTCCCCACTGTAACGTGGTGTTAGGAAGGACACCCAGCTCTAGAAACCATGCACCCTGTCCCCACTGTAACGTGGTGTTAGGAAGGACACCCAGCTCTAGAAACCATGCACCCTGTCCCTATGGTAACGTGGTGTTAGGAAGGACACCCAGCTCTAGAAACCATGCACCCTGTCCCCACTGTAACGTGGTGTTAGGAAGGACACCCAGCTCTAGAAACCATGCACCCTGTCCCTATGGTAACGTGGTGTTAGGAAGGACACCCAGCTCTAGAAACCATGCACCCTGTCCCCACTGTAACGTGGTGTTAGGAAGGACACCCAGCTCTAGAAACCATACACCCTGTCCCCACTGTAACGTGGTGTTAGGAAGGACACCCAGCTCTAGAAACCATGCACCCTGTCCCCACTGTAACGTGGTGTTAGGAAGGACACCCAGCTCTAGAAACCATACACCCTGTCCCCACTGTAACGTGGTGTTAGGAAGGACACCCAGCTCTAGAAACCATACACCCTGTCCCCACTGTAACGTGGTGTTAGGAAGGACACCCAGCTCTAGAAACCATACACCCTGTCCCCACTGTAATGTGGTGTTAGGAAGGACACCCAGCTCTAGAAACCATACACCCTGTCCCCACTGTAATGTGGTGTTAGGAAGGACACCCAGCTCTAGAAACCATACACCCTGTCCCCACTGTAATGTGGTGTTAGGAAGGACACTCAGCTCTAGAAACCATACACCCTGTCCCCACTGTAATGTGGTGTTAGGAAGGACACCCAGCTCTAGAAACCATACACCCTGTCCCCACTGTAATGTGGTGTTAGGAAGGACACTCAGCTCTAGAAACCATACACCCTGTCCCCACTGTAACGTGGTGTTAGGAAGGACACCCAGCTCTAGAAACCATACACCCTGTCCCCACTGTAATGTGGTGTTAGGAAGGACACTCAGCTCTAGAAACCATACACCCTGTCCCCACTGTAATGTGGTGTTAGGAAGGACACCCAGCTCTAGAAACCATACACCCTGTCCCCACTGTAATGTGGTGTTAGGAAGGACACCCAGCTCTAGAAACCATACACCCTGTCCCCACTGTAATGTGGTGTTAGGAAGGACACCCAGCTCTAGAAACCATACACCCTGTCCCCACTGTAATGTGGTGTTAGGAAGGACACCCAGCTCTAGAAACCATACACCCTGTCCCCACTGTAATGTGGTGTTAGGAAGGACACTCAGCTCTAGAAACCATACACCCTGTCCCCACTGTAATGTGGTGTTAGGAAGGACACCCAGCTCTAGAAACCATACACCCTGTCCCCACTGTAATGTGGTGTTAGGAAGGACACTCAGCTCTAGAAACCATACACCCTGTCCCCACTGTAACGTGGTGTTAGGAAGGACACCCAGCTCTAGAAACCATACACCCTGTCCCCACTGTAACGTGGTGTTAGGAAGGACACCCAGCTCTAGAAACCATACACCCTGTCCCCACTGTAACGTGGTGTTAGGAAGGACATCTAGCTGTAGGAAACAAGCCAAAATACAGATGAGTATGAGCAACATGAAGTGGTATCCAGACCAAACTTATCTCATAACGTGACAACCTGTCCAACCCACGCAAACATGGAAAATATATGTTAAATGATAATGATGATGGTGATGATGATAAAGTGCTGGGGTCGATGTGATTGACTTTGCCCTCTATTCCTTGCAAATTGCTGGCTGGTATCATGTCGATGTTAGAAAGCGTTATTGAGTACTAGAATGTCTTTCCATACACTGACGCATATGTGTGTATGTGCATCCATTTATCTATATATATAAATATAAACATCAAACACAGACACACAAACACACACATTTACACAAACATACACATACACTCACACACTGCATGTTTTTTCACCACCCCCTTCCTTCCTTTTACACACACATACATTCACACAGACAACAGACGTAAAGAGAGAGGAGTAGTATGAGGTAGTCAAACTACTCCTCTCTCTTTGTGTGTTGTGACAGAATCGCAGAAATTTATATATAGAAAGTTGAGAGGAGAGAAATGTTACTAACTGGAGGTCTTCTTCGTAGAGTTTGTGTGGAATGGCAGTAAGGACACCAGCGCCATCTCCTGTGTCATTGTCACAGGCGCATGCACCTCGGTGTTCCATCCGCTGCAGCATGGTCTGGGAATCTCGTAACACCTGTTAGAAAAGAAAGGAAAAGAGGAAAGAGAGAAAGGTAAAATAATTGTCTCTGCTTTAGGCACAAGGCCAGCAATTATCCCAGTGCATTACTGGTACTTTATTTTATCGACCTCCGTAAGGATGAAAATCAAGGTTAACCTCGGCAGGATTTGAACTCAGAACGTAAAGGGCCATAACTCTATGCTGCAAAATATGGTGTCCGATGCTCTACTGATTCGGCCAATCTCCTGCCCTAGTATAAGGTATAATAATATCAGTCGACACTAGGTATTCATAATACAGGTTTTAATTGAATAACTACACGGTATCCCTGTGTATATCTAGTTTACAATAGGTACACTGTATCCCTGTGTATATCTGCTTTACATACACACATTTAAAAGCATATTACTTGATGTTTTTAACAGTAAGGAAGAGCAATTAGAGACATACAATATAGAGGAACAGTGGGAATTCCTGAAAATTAACCTGATGAAGGCGACTGATGAAATCTGTGGCTGGGAGAGACCTTTAGGCACGAGGAGAGTAACTTGGTGGTGGAACAGTAAGGTGGAAGAGACAATCAAGGCCAAAAAGCAGGCTTGGAAAGAATGGCAGGATGGGGGAAGTAGAGAAGACTATCAAGTGACCAGGAGGGAAGCTAGGAGACAAGTGTACTTCGCAAGAAGGGAAGCAGAGGATAGAAAGTTCAAGCATGTGCTACAATGCGAGGACCAAAAATGTGAGGTGTTCAGGATTGCTAGACAATGTGTCAAGGAAAACCGTGATATTGTCGGGGAGAAGTGTGTCCATAATGATGATGGTGTACTTGCCATCACTGACGCTGATAAGAAGGTAGCTTGGAAGTGTCACTACGAAAGGCTACTAAATGAGGAACATAAATGGGAAAAAGATAGTCTGCCCCACATCGATCCAATAGAGGGACCAGCAGTGCAAGTTGAAGGTAGTATAATAAGTAAGGCAATCAGAGATATGAAGACAGGCAAGGCAGCTGGGCCTTCGGAGATAGTTGCTGAGATGTTGAAAGCATCTGGAATGGTGGGACACACTATGGTCTCCCGGATAGTAAATCAATTAATACAGAATGGGGTCATACCAAAAGACTGGTGTAGCAGCATCATCATTAACTGCTACAAGGGTAAAGGAGATGCTCTACATAGGGGAAACTATAGAGGCATTAAGTTAGTTGACCAGGTCAAGAAGGTCACAGAAAGAGTTATAGCACAACTAATCAGAGAGCAAATTGATCTAGATGAAATGCAGTTTGGGTTTGTGTCAGGTAAAAGAACCACAGATGCTCTTTTCCTTGTACGACAACTACAGGAGAAGTACCTAGCTAAAAGTAAACCCCTCTACTTAGCTTTTGTTGACTTGGAGAAAGCCTTTGACAGAGTCCCCTGCTCCATTATCTGATGGGCCCTTAGAAAACTAGGTATAGAT
>OZ024759.1:7761771-7776771 GCA_964016885.1 Eledone cirrhosa | reverse complement strand
GAAGTGATCCCTTCCTAGCAATTTGTTGAAAGATGGGTGAGAGAGGGCCTGCTCGGAATATGCACCTGTAAATGGAAAACTGGGAGAGAAAACTGGGAGAGAACACTTGCCCTGGTGGTCAGGGTCAGCGTGTCTTTTTAAATGGGTTTCCTCCAGGAGTGTCCCTTCAAAGTTTCCCCCCTATTGAGGAATTTTTCTTTGTTTCTTTTTTTTTTGTTATATCCTTTGTTTTTGTTTTCTGTATTTGTTTTTACATGCAGAAACACCCATTTGTACTGCCCTGTGCTAGATAACCCTTTAGCATTTAAACTGGCCATATCCAGCCAGAATTCTCTCACCTCTTTCGGTTCAGACTGGCTATAACCAGCCACTCTTACTGATGTTAAGGTATTGTTCACAAAATAAATATAAAAATCTCATAGATTCGATATTATGTGAGGTAAAGCCTTTACTGTGAAAATACAATAGTATATATAGAGTAATGTAAATGTTATGTGAGATATTATGTGAGGTAAAGCCTTTACTGTGAAAATACAATAGTATATATAGAGTAATGTAAATGTTATGTGAGATATTATGTGAGGTAAAGCCTTTACTGTGAAAATACAATAGTATATATAGAGTAATGTAAATGTTATGTGAGATATTATGTGAGGTAAAGCCTTTACTGTGAAAATACAATAGTATATATAGAGTAATGTAAATGTTATGTGAGATATTATATGAGGTAAAGCCTTTACTGTGAAAATACAATAGTATATATAGAGTAATGTAAATATTATGTGAGGTAAAGCCTTTACTGTGAAAATACAATAGTATATATAGAGTAATGTAAATGTTATGTGAGATATTATGTGAGGTAAAGCCTTTACTGTGAAAATACAATAGTATATATAGAGTAATGTAAATGTTATGTGAGATATTATATGAGGTAAAGCCTTTACTGTGAAAATACAATAGTATATATAGAGTAATGTAAATGTTTTGTGAGATATTATGTGAGGTAAAGCCTTTACTGTGAAAATACAATAGTATATATAGAGTAATGTAAATGTTTTGTGAGATATTATGTGAGGTAAAGCCTTTACTGTGAAAATACAATAGTATATATAGAGTAATGTAAATGTTATGTGAGATATTATGTGAGATAAAGCCTTTACTGTGAAAATACAATAGTATATATAGAGTAATGTAAATGTTATGTGAGATATTATGTGAGATAAAGCCTTTACTGTGAAAATACAATAGTATATATAGCTTTTGTTGACTTGGAGAAAGCCTTTCACAGAATCCCTCGCTCCATTATCTGGTGGTGGGCTCTTAGAATACTAGGTGTTGATGGGGGTGAAACTGTGTTTGTATGAATGTATGTCTGTGTATGTTAGCAGGTGAAACTGTGTGTTTGATTTTTTGTAGGTGTATATTTGTGTGAGTGTATGTATACTTGATTTATGTTTATATTCTCATACCATCGGTAACGGTAGAGGGTCGGACGCCATGCTTTCCAGCATAGTTACGTCCCTTTACGGTCTGAGTTCAAATCCCGCCGAGGTTAACTTTGCCTTTCATCCTTACGGGGTCGATAAAATAAAGTACCAGTAATGCACTGGGTAACTGCTGGCCTTGTGCCAAAAGTAGAAACAATTAAATTAGCAGTTAATACATGTGCTTATATTTGGAGCATGGCTTAGTGGTTAGATCATTGGGCTTGCAATCGAAAGGTTGTGAGTTCAATTCTCGGACCGGGTGATGTGTTGTTTCCTTGAGCAAGACACTTTATTTCACATTGCTCCAGTTTACTCAGCTGTAGAAATGAGATGATAGGGACTGGGGTCCCTATCATTAAATCACCCAACGAGATATACCTTGGAGGGGGCCAGCTAAACCTGGATAGGTGTGAGCTGTAACATATATATATATATATAGTTTTAATATAGAAGAGCTTCTACAGGACTAGAACTGTTTCATTCATTAGAAATCATCAGGGAGCTGGCTGTCCAAGTAAGTAGTGATAGTTATATCTTTTCTTTTCTGGAGGTAGGAGAGGGTGGGGATTGGGATGGGTGGAGATCATTGGTTGAAGGATTTAAAGAAAAGGGGATTCATTAAAAGCTAATTCTCTAAAGGCAGGAAGAATACTGTAAACAAAATCATATTTGGAAGGATGGGTGGGGTTCAATGGTTTAAAGAAAAGGGAAATTCTTTAGGAGCTAATTCTTTAAGGCTGGAATAAGGGTGACAAAGGCAGAGAGGGTTCCATTAACAGATTCAAGTGTTGGGGTGCTTCCCCTTATTGTGAAGTTTCTCTTAATATATATTCCAGGTGTCGACAAGCACATTCACACACTCGCCCACTTACACACGTACACACACATACACACACACACACACAGGCAGGCAGGCACACAACAAACATACATAATGGTGGAGTAAGGTGGTGGTGGTGAAAGTGGTGGTGGTGAAGGTGGTGAAGGTGGTGAAGGTGGTGAAAGTGGTGGTGAAGGTGGTGGTGGTGGTGGTGGTGGTGGTAGTGAAAGTGGTGGTGTAGTGGTGGTGGTGGTGGTGGTGACAGTGGTGGCGGTGGTGGTGAAGGTGGTTGTGGGGGGTAGTATAATAGTTATAGAGTTGAAGGCGGCAGTGGTGGTGATGCTTAGTTGTCTGGGATGGTTAAGATCTAATGTCTGGGATGGTTAAGTTCTGCTGTTTGTAGAAGAGTTCCAAGACATTCCACTAGAATCTGGAAGTGTTAAATTGTTCCGAAAACAATAAATATGTCTGCGGGAACAACTTAGATTGATTGATAGTTCTTTGATTATGTTTGATTGATTTTTGAAGAATATGAACTAAAAATCAATGAACGAACCAAATAGACAGAAGCAGATGATGTTTAGAATTGCAGAAAAACCAATATCTCTGATGCTGCACATTAGACAGCGCTGCAACAGTCTGCAAGACTTTAAGCTGCACTGTTATGCTGCACAGAATTCGGTGGTACTGTCAAACAATGATGCCATTGAATTTCTTTGGTAAATGACACAGAAGGACGAGAGACAAGATGACTACAAGAGACGGCAAAGATATGTGTGTATGTATATATATGTGTGTGTGTGTGTGTATGCTTATGTGTATGTATATATATATATGTGTGTGTGTGTGTGCTTATGTGTATGTATATATATATATGTGTGTGTGAGTGCTTATGTGTATGTATATATATATATGTGTGTGTGAGTGCTTATGTGTATGTATATATAAGTGTGTGCATGCTTATATGTATATATATATATATATATATATATATATATGTGTGTGTGTGTGTGTGTGTGTGTGTGCTTATGTGTATATATATATATGTGTGTGTGTGCATGCTTATGTGTATGTATATATATATGTGTGCTTATGTGTATGTATATATATATATATATATGTGTGTGTGTGTGTGTGTGCTTATTTTGTTAGAGATGCCTACTGGTTGTAGTAGGTTTTACTATATATTTAGGTAAGGCGGGTCTTCTCTGTTACTGAGTACCGCCAAAGGTCTCGGTCCAGTGACATTGTCTTGGAGAGGTGTAAGTGTGTGAGGTCAGAGTTTATCAGCTCGTCCCAGGTTTTTCTAGGTCTGCCTATTCCGTGGCTACCGTCTATCTTTATTGCCCTGCACTTTGTTATACAGCTATCGACTTTCATGCGCATCACGTGTCCATACCAACGTAGCCTTCTCTCGAGTAAACAACATCTGATCCCTCTTATTTCTAATTTTTTCCTTAGTTCGTTTATGCTTTGCCGTTCACGTATATTACTGTTACACATCCAGCGGAGCATGCAAGCTTCGTTCCTCTCTAGTCTGCGTATATCCTCTGCACACAATGCCCAGGTCTCACTGCCATGCAGCATTGCTGTTCGTATGCAGGCATCGTACAACCTGCCTTTCATTTTTAGGGAGAACCCTTTAGCGGCTAATAGTGGTATAAGCTCTCTGAACTTTTTCCAACCAGTTCTGACTCTAGCTACTGTACTTTCAGAGCACCCTCCCCCACTGCTGATTTTATCACCCAGATAACGGAAGCTGTCCACTATTTCTATAGAACCCTCTGCGCAGTTGAAGGAGCTAGTATTTTGTGGGCACTTGCTGCTACTTATTGCACCAGAGCACCGGCCACATGTAAAATCTATGTTCTTAGTTAGCTTACCTGTGATCCCACTACATCTTTTATGCACCCATACTTTGCATTTAGGACATAAAATTGAGTTTCTACCTACGCCTTTCCTACACACCGAGCACGACCATTTCCCTGAAGGGACCGCCGCCTTATTTTCTTTCCTACAAACTAGAACTTTAGTCTTAGCCAGTTTAATTTTAAGGCCTTTTGATTCTAGGCCGTGCTTCCATGTTTGGAATTTCTTCTCTAGCTCGGCCATTGATTCCGCTATGAGTGTCAGGTCGTCTGCGTATAGGAGTTCCCATGGGCAGCCGGTCTTGAACTCCTCCGTTATAGCCTGAAGGGCAATAATAAATAGTAGGGGGCTGAGAACAGAGCCCTGATGGACACCAACTTTTACGCTAAACTCTTCACTATATTCGTTGTTAATTCTAACCTTGCTGACTGTTTCTTTATACATGGCTTGTATAGCTCTCACAAGCCATTCATCAACGCCTAGTTTTCTAAGAGCCCACCAGATAATGGAGCGGGGGACTCTGTCGAAGGCTTTCTCCAAGTCGACAAAAGCTAAGTAGAGGGGTTTACCTTTAGCTAGGTACTTCTCCTGTAGTTGTCGTACAATGAAAAGAGCGTCTGTGGTACTTTTGCCTGACACAAACCCGAACTGCATTTCATCTAGGTCAATTCTCTCTCTGATTAGTTGTGCTATTACATTTTCCGTGACCTTCATGACCTGGTCGATTAATTTAATGCCTCTATAGTTACTCCTATCTAGGGCGTCTCCTTTACCCTTATAACAGTTAACGATGATGCTGCTATGCCAGTCCTTCGGAACAACCCCATTCTGTACGACTTGGTTAACTATGCGGGTGACCATGGTGTGTCCCACCGTGCCAGATGCCTTCAGCATCTCAGCAACTATTTCCGAAGGCCCAGCCGCCTTACCCGTCTTCATATCCTTGATTGCCTTACTTATTATACTCCCCTCGACTAACACTGCTGGTCCCTCTATTGGGTCGATATGGGGGAGACTGTCTTTCTCCCATTTATTCTCCTCATTTAGTAGCCTTTCGTAGTGACACTTCCAAGCTACCTTCTTATCAGCGTCGGTGATGGCAAGTGTGCCATCGTCGTTTAGTACACACTTCTCCCCGACAATATCACGGTTTTCCTTGACGCATTGCCTAGCAATCCTGAACACCTCACGTTTTTGGTCATCGCGTTGTAGAACATGCTTGAACTTTCTTTCCTCAGCTTCCCTTCTTGCTAAGTACACTTGTCTCCTAGCTTCCCTCCTGGCCACTTGATAGTCTTCTCTACTTCCCCCATCCCGCCATACTTTCCAAGCCTGCTTTTTGGCCTTAATTGACCCCTCCACCTTACTGTTCCACCACCATGTTACTCTCCTCCTGCCTACAGGCCTGCTCCAGCCACAGACTTCGTCTGTCGCCAACAGCAGGTTTGCTTTCAGAAATTCCCACTCTCCCTCTATATTGTCCGACTCTAAAAGTTCTTCCTTACTGTCGAAAGCATCAAGTAATATGCTTTGAAATTTATTCCTGGCTGTGGGGTCCTTTAGCTTCCATATTTTTCTCCTGAGGATAGTCCTCCTCTGTTGTCGAGTACGTCTCGTCCTGACTATGAGGTCGCTAATTATCAGTCTATGTATATATATGTGTGTGTGTGCTTATGTGTATGTATATATATGTGTGTGTGTGTGTGTATGCTTATATGTATATATATATATGTGTGTGTGTGTGTATGCTTATATGTATATATATATATGTGTGTGTGTGTGTGTGTATGCTTATGTGTATGTATATATATGTGTGTGTGTATGTATGCTTATGAGTATTTATATATATATGTGTGTGTGTGTGTGTGTGTATACTTATGCGTATGTATATATATGGGTGTGTGTGTGCTTATGTGTATGTATATATGTGTGTGTATATGCTAATGTGTATATATATATGTGTGTATGCTTACGTGTATGTATGTATATATATGTGTGTGTGTATATGCTTATGTGTATGTATATATATATATGTGTGTGTATATATATATGTGTGTGTATATATATATAAGGGTGAAAGCAGCGATTCTTTGCTTAAACTTTAATCTGTTATTTTAATAAATATTTGCTCTACGGTTTTATATATTTGATATATATTTATCCTTATCGATCCCTCTTTGGATTTTAGTCTTCACATTTATTATTATTACTATATATATATATTAATTCAAAATATTAATATTACGTCTGATGAGGACGTACTGTTGAACTTAACTCAGTGCCTCTGAAATATGTATAATAAAATATAATTGATCACAAGCATATCTATTTTGTTAATATTTTGAATTAATATTAATAACTCTGGAAAACCTTTTTCTGTTGAATGCTTCCAATCTATTGTAAAACTCATTCTTTGATGTATTCATTGAACCTTGTTTAACTTTTAAATATATATATACATATATATATATATCATCATCGATTTATGTCCATTTTTCCACATATATATAAAATTAGGTACTGACATGTGCTTATGCCGTATTTGACTAAATAGGATTAGTCTGTTTTTTTTTTTTAAATCCCAACTAACAGACTAATTCTATTTAGTCAAATACAGCATAAGCACGTGGTACTACCTAATTTTAAAATTCGCTAACTGTTTGTAAACAAAGCCTGCTTTGTGTCTCTCTCTTTATACATACACAAACATTATGTCCCAATAGTGTCCTCTATATAGCCTGCTTTGTGTCTCCCTCTTTATACATACACAAACATTATGTCCCAATAGTGTCCCCTATATAGCCTGCTTTGTGTCTCCCTCTTTATACATACACAAACATTATGTCCCAATAGTGTCCTCTCTATAGTCTGCTTTGTGTCTCCCTCTTTATACATACACAAACATTATGTCCCAATAGTGTCCCCTATATAGTCTGCTTTGTGTCTCCCTCTTTATACATACACAAACATTATGTCCCAATAGTGTCCTCTCTATAGTCTGCTTTGTGTCTCCCTCTTTATACATACACAAACATTATGTCCCAATAGTGTCCTCTATATAGCCTGCTTTGTGTCTCCCTCTTTATACATACACAAACATTATGTCCCAATAATGTCCTCTCTATAGCCTGCTTTGTGTCTCCCTCTTTATACATACACAAACATTATGTCCCAATAGTGTCCTCTATATAGTCTGCTTTGTGTCTCTCTCTTTATACATACACAAACATTATGTCACAATAGTGTCCTCTATATAGCCTGCTTTGTGTCTCTCTCTTTATACATACACAAACATTATGTCACAATAGTGTCCTCTATATAGCCTGCTTTGTGTCTCCCTCTTTATACATACACAAACATTATGTCACAATAGTGTCCTCTATATAGTCTGCTTTGTGTCTCCCTCTTTATACATACACAAACATTATGTCATAATAGTGTCCTCTCTATAGTCTGCTTTGTGTCTCCCTCTTTATACATACACAAACATTATGTCCCAATAGTGTCCCCTATATAGCCTGCTTTGTGTCTTCCTCTTTATACATACACAAACATTATGTCACAATAGTGTCCTCTATATAGTCTGCTTTGTGTCTCCCTCTTTATACATACACAAACATTATGTCCCAATAGTGTCCTCTATATAGCCTGCTTTGTGTCTCCCTCTTTATACATACACAAACATTATGTCCCAATAGTGTCCTCTATATAGTCTGCTTTGTGTCTCCCTCTTTATACATACACAAACATTATGTCCCAATAGTGTCCTCTATATAGCCTGCTTTGTGTCTCCCTCTTTATACATACACAAACATTATGTCCCAATAGTGTCCTCTATATAGCCTGCTTTGTGTCTCCCTCTTTATACATACACAAACATTATGTCCCAATAGTGTCCCCTATATAGCCTGCTTTGTGTCTTCCTCTTTATACATACACAAACATTATGTCACAATAGTGTCCTCTATATAGTCTGCTTTGTGTCTCCCTCTTTATACATACACAAACATTATGTCCCAATAGTGTCCTCTATATAGCCTGCTTTGTGTCTCCCTCTTTATACATACACAAACATTATGTCCCAATAGTGTCCTCTATATAGCCTGCTTTGTGTCTCCCTCTTTATACATACACAAACATTATGTCATAATAGTGTCCTCTCTATAGTCTGCTTTGTGTCTCCCTCTTTATACATACACAAACATTATGTCCCAATAGTGTCCCCTATATAGCCTGCTTTGTGTCTTCCTCTTTATACATACACAAACATTATGTCCCAATAGTGTCCCCTATATAGCCTGCTTTGTGTCTCCCTCTTTATACATACACAAACATTATGTCCCAATAGTGTCCCCTATATAGCCTGCTTTGTGTCTCCCTCTTTATACATACACAAACATTATGTCCCAGTAGTGTCCCCTATATAGCCTGCTTTGTGTCTCCCTCTTTATACATACACAAACATTATGTCCCAGTAGTGTCCCCTATATAGCCTGCTTTGTGTCTCCCTCTTTATACATACACAAACATTATGTCCCAATAGTGTCCCCTATATAGCCTGCTTTGTGTCTCCCTCTTTATACATACACAAACATTATGTCCCAATAGTGTCCCCTATATAGCCTGCTTTGTGTCTCCCTCTTTATACATACACAAACATTATGTCCCAATAGTGTCCTCTATATAGTCTGCTTTGTGTCTCCCTCTTTATACATACACAAACATTATGTCCCAATAGTGTCCTCTATATAGTCTGCTTTGTGTCTCCCTCTTTATACATACACAAACATTATGTCACAATAGTGTCCTCTATATAGTCTGCTTTGTGTCTTCCTCTTTATACATACACAAACATTATGTCATAATAGTGTCCTCTCTATAGTCTGCTTTGTGTCTCCCTCTTTATACATACACAAACATTATGTCCCAATAGTGTCCTCTCTATAGTCTGCTTTGTGTCTTCCTCTTTATACATACACAAACATTATGTCCCAATAGTGTCCTCTATATAGCCTGCTTTGTGTCTCCCTCTTTATACATACACAAACATTATGTCACAATAGTGTCCTCTCTATAGCCTGCTTTGTGTCTCCCTCTTTATACATACACAAACATTATGTCACAATAGTGTCCTCTATATAGCCTGCTTTGTGTCTCCCTCTTTATACATACACAAACATTATGTCCCAATAGTGTCCTCTATATAGTCTGCTTTGTGTCTCCCTCTTTATACATACACAAACATTATGTCCCAATAGTGTCCTCTCTATAGCCTGCTTTGTGTCTCCCTCTTTATACATACACAAACATTATGTCCCAATAGTGTCCTCTCTATAGCCTGCTTTGTGTCTCCCTCTTTATACATACACAAACATTATGTCCCAATAGTGTCCTCTCTATAGCCTGCTTTGTGTCTCCCTCTTTATACATACACAAACATTATGTCACAATAGTGTCCTCTATATAGCCTGCTTTGTGTCTCCCTCTTTATACATACACAAACATTATGTCCCAATAGTGTCCCCTATATAGCCTGCTTTGTGTCTTCCTCTTTATACATACACAAACATTATGTCCCAATAGTGTCCCCTATATAGCCTGCTTTGTGTCTCCCTCTTTATACATACACAAACATTATGTCCCAATAGTGTCCCCTATATAGCCTGCTTTGTGTCTTCCTCTTTATACATACACAAACATTATGTCCCAATAGTGTCCCCTATATAGATGTCAACTCCATCAATGCCACTCATCTTCATTCTAGGTTCTTGTTTTTCAATTAGAGATTTATAATTCTAGGAAATGGAAACTTTAGATTGAGAATGGAACCTAAAATAGAAAGGGAAGGGAATGGCAAGGACTCTTGGGGAGGGGGAGGATGGTTGGGCTCTGGGCTTAGGGCACGGTGGTAAAGGAGCTGTACTCCATGGATAATGGCCAGAGTCACCCACTGCAACAGCCACCCGACCCCCCAGACAATGGCCAGAGTCACCCCCTGCAACAGCCACCCCACCCTGCAAACATTGGCCAGTGACACCCCCTGCAACAGCAACCCCACCCTGCAGACAATGGCCAGTGTCAGCCCCTGTAACAGCCACTCCACCCCTCAGACAATGGCCAGTGTCACCCCCTGTAACAGCCACCCCACCCCATAGACAATGGCCCATGTCACCTCCTACAACAGCCTATTAAAGGATGCAGTGTCTCGGCAGCTAACAACTGATGCCGGTAGTTTGTTCCATGGAGGTTTTAAAGGATGCAGTGTCTCGACAGCTAACAACTGACGCCGGTAGTTTGTTCCATGGAGGTTTTAAAGGATGCAGTGTCTCGACAGCTAACAACTGATGCAGGTAGTTTGTTCCATGGAGATTTTAAAGGATGCAGTGTCTCGACAGCTAACAACTGATGCAGGTAGTTTGTTCCATGGAGGTTTTAAAGGATGCAGTGTCTCGACAGCTAACAACTGATGCAGGTAGTTTCTTCCATGGAGGTTTTAAAGGATGCAGTGTCTCGACAGCTAACAACTGATGCAGGTAGTTTGTTCCATGGAGGTTTTAAAGGATGCAGTGTCTCGACAGCTAACAACTGACGCCGGTAGTTTGTTCCATGGAGGTTTTAAAGGATGCAGTGTCTCGACAGCTAACAACTGATGCAGGTAGTTTGTTCCATAGAGGTTTTAAAGGATGCAGTGTCTCGACAGCTAACAACTGACGCCGGTAGTTTGTTCCATGGAGGTTTTAAAGGATGCAGTGTCTCGACAGCTAACAACTGACGCCGGTAGTTTGTTCCATGGAGGTTTTAAAGGATGCAGTGTCTCGACAGCTAACAACTGATGCAGGTAGTTTGTTCCATGGAGGTTTTAAAGGATGCAGTGTCTCGACAGCTAACAACTGACGCCGGTAGTTTGTTCCATGGAGGTTTTAAAGGATGCAGTGTCTCAACAGCTAACAACTGATGCAGGTAGTTTGTTCCATGGAGGTTTTAAAGGGTGCAGTGTCTCGACAGCTAACAACTGACGCCGGTAGTTTGTTCCATGGAGGTTTTAAAGGATGCAGTGTCTCGACAGCTAACAACTGATGCAGGTAGTTTGTTCCATGGAGGTTTTAAAGGGTGCAGTGTCTCAACAGCTAACAACTGATGCAGGTAGTTTGTTCCATGGAGGTTTTAAAGGGTGCAGTGTCTCAACAGCTAACAACTGATGCAGGTAGTTTGTACCATGGAGGTTTTAAAGGATGCAGTGTCTCGACAGCTAACAACTGATGCAGGTAGTTTGTTCCATGGAGGTTTTAAAGGATGCAGTGTCTCGGCAGCTAACAACTGATGCAGGTAGTTTGTTCCATGGAGGTTTTAAAGGGTGCAGTGTCTCGACAGCTAATAACTGATGCAGGTAGTTTGTTCCATGGAGGTTTTAAAGGATGCAGTGTCTCGACAGCTAATAACTGATGCAGGTAGTTTGTTCCATGCTTCAGCAACACTGAGCGTGAAAAAATGTTTCCGAAAGTCATAGGAACTGTGCTGTTTTCTGACTTTGTGGGGATGTCCACGTGTGTTAGACACATGGAAATCAAAAAGGTACTCAGGGTTGTTGTTGGCAAGATGGTTAATAATTTTGTGGGTGTTTACCAAGTCAGCTGCCAGACGTCGGAAACTCAATGTATCCATGCCTAGAGAAGCAAGCCACTCAGAGTATGGTAGATGCCTGATGGGGGGTATTCGCTTGGTTGCACGTCTCTGAACAGTTTCCAGGCGGTCAATGTTCTGAGCAAGATAGAATTTGCATCACCAGTCTGGAACCCCTAAGTGTGGCTGCACCATAGCTATGTGGTTAAATAGATGGTGGTTATCAAAGACCAAAGACAAAAGATATGCCTGTTAATTGATATGACAATGCCTACTGATAGAAACATCTCAGCAGAAGCATAACTAAGGCACGGCTCGTGCCATGGGCACCACTTGAAGGGAGGCACCACTTGAACTAAGAGTACTTTCTATTCAAATCAGATAAGCTATTGTCAAAGAGTCTGTCTTTGATTACCAGGGGTGAGAAACACTATGGTAGCTGGATCACTAAACTATTTATATGAATTATTAGGTCCATAGTTAAAAATACAATGTTGGAAAGGGGCACAATTTCACTGCTTGCCATAGGTGCTATTTTCCTTAGTTATGCCCCTGCATCTCAACAAAAGAATTTGAGAAACTATCTAAATAGAAAGATGTTGAGATTGAGATATCTAAGATGTGGAAATTAAAAGCCCAAATCCTCCGTTGTTGTGGGTGCCCTGGGAATGATAAAGAAAGGTACCAACAAATTCTTTGACCAGATCCCAGGGAAACCAACAATCTATGAGGTTAAAAAAATTGCGCTGACTTCAACTTCTCACCTTTTTCAGGTAGTTCGTCTCCATTTAATGTACAGTAGTCCTCCAGTATTCGCAGGAATTACATTCCTCACCACACATCATCACTCGTCGACTACTGTCGAGATGATGGATCTCACTCTCATGCCCCAGAATCCCCTGTCCCCCATCGCTGCCCCCAGGTCCTGTCTACTGATTCCCGTATCCCTAGAGATAACGTCAGGGAATGACAGCTTCCTACTCCTAGTCAGGCTGGAGTGAGGGTTCCAGAGCAAGAGAGCGGATATGATTTCATTGCTGGCACGGTGACAGTGGCCAGCAAATTGAGCTCTCCGGGATTTTAGAGCAACTGCAAAGAGTGAAAAACTGCGAATATTGGACATGGTCCTTAAAAATGCCTATATATGTAAAATATAGGCCGGCAAATACGGTATATTGTTGTTAATGATTTAGTGTTAAAAAGAATGTAAAAATATATTGCCACGGAAAAAGCCATCAAAAATCGTGGAAGATATTTACGATTCCACAAATATGCGGTGGTTTCCAGGAATAATTATCAGTTGGGTTTTGAGGAAAATTCTGCAAATAACCGGGATCGTAAATACGCAGGGGTACACTGTATACGTAGGGCTCTGTGACCTGCCCCAAAGATGGAATAAAATGGAAATCAAAAGAAAAATAATAATTTAGGCCCAAGGCCAAGAGTTTTGGGGGAGTTGGGGAAATAGATTATACTTTATACTTTATTGGCCTCTGAAAGAATGGAAGGTAAAGTTGACCAGGATTTCACAATGTAAAGATCCACAATTAAACAGCACAAAACATTTTGATGGATGCTCTAATGGCTCTGGCACACTATCAAGGTTAGGAGGAGATAAATCACAGGTCAAACATACAATACCATGTGTGGGTGTGGTGGTGTGGTGGTGTGGTGGTGGTGGTGGTGTGGTGGTATGGTGGTGGTGGTGGTGTGGTGGTGGTGGTGGTGGTGGTGGTGGTGGTGGTATGGTGGTGATGGTGGTGTGGTGATGATGGTGTGGTGGTGGTGGTGGTGGTATGGTGACGAAGGTGTGGTGGTGGTGTGGTGGTGGTGGCGTGGTGGTGATGGTGGTGTGGTGATGATGGTGTGGTGGTGGTGGTGGTATGGTGGTGTAGGTGGTGGTGGTATGGTGACGAAGGTGTGGTGGTGGTGTGGTGGTGGTGGTGTGGTGGTGGTGGTGTGGTGGTGATGGTGGTGTGGTGATGATGGTGTGGTGGTGGTGGTGGTGGTGATGGTGGTGTGGTGATGATGGTGTGGTGGTGGTGGTGGTGGTGTGGTGGTGATGATGATGGTGATGAAGGTGTGGTGGTGGTGTGGTGGTGGTGGTGGTATGGTGGTGGTGGTGGTGTGGTGGTGATGATGGAGTGGTGGTGGTGGTATGGTGGTGTGGTGGTGGTGGTGATGGTGGTGTGGTGATGATGGTGTGGTGATGATGGTGATGATGGTGTGGTGGTGGTGGTATGGTGGTGTGGTGGTGGTGGTGATGATGGTGTGGTGATGATGGTGTGGTGATGATGGTGATGATGGTGTGGTGGTGGTGTGTTGTGGTGGTGGTGTGGTGGTGGTGTGGTGGTGTGGTGGTGGTGTGGTGGTGTGGTGGTGTGGTGGTGGTGTGGTGGTGTGGTGGTGGTGTGGTGGTGGTGTGGTGGTGTGGTGTGGTGAGGTGGTGGTGGTGGTGGTGGTGTGGTGTGGTGAGGTGGTGGTGATGATGGTGTGGTGTTGGGGAGGTGGTACAAGTGAGGACTTGAGATGGTGTAATTCCTACTGTTGGTGGGAGGGGGGGGGGGATATTCCTGGAAAGAAATCTATTGTCCAATACAGCTGATGGCAAAATATTCTCTCTCTCTCTCCCTCTCTCACTGTCCCTCTCTCTCTCACTGTCCCTCTCTCTCACTCACTGTCCCTCTCTCTCTCACTCACTGTCCCTCTCTCTCTCACTCACTGTCCCTCGCTCTCTCTCTCACTCACTCACTCACACTGTCCCTCGCTCTCTCTCTCACTCACTCACTCACTGTCCTCTCTCTCTCACTCACTGTCCCTCTCTCTCTCACTCACTGTCCCTCTCTCTCTCACTCACTGTCCCTCGCTCTCTCTCTCACTCACTCACTCACACTGTCCCTCGCTCTCTCTCTCACTCACTCACTCACTGTCCTCTCTCTCTCACTCACTGTCCCTCTCTCTCTCACTCACTGTCCCTCTCTCTCTCACTCACTGTCCCTCGCTCTCTCTCTCACTCACTCACTCACTGTCCTCTCTCTCTCTCTCTCACTGTCCTCTCTCTCTCTCTCTCTCACTGTCCCTCTCTCTCACTCTCCCTCTCTCTCACTCTCTCTCTCTCACTGTCCCTCTCTCTCTCACTGTCCCTCTCTCTCTCACTATCCCTCTCCCTCTCTCTCTCACTGCCCCCCCCTCTCATTCTCCATC
>OZ024759.1:7712538-7732538 GCA_964016885.1 Eledone cirrhosa | reverse complement strand
CGGATGGGGTAAGACCCCAGAGTAATAACATTACCTTCAGACAGCTTAGCAAATCAGATATAGCAGTCGGCAGTCCAACCGCATTACCAAAGCAACGAAAATACATGACCCAGGAAAAGATTTTATTCTGACCTGGTGAGGCTGAGTGTAAAATATATAACTTTATATTGGTAAAAGTAAAAGAAAATGCTGACAAATTGTTCCTAGTGAAAAATAGTTTAATTAGGAATAAGTAAAAATTAGTAATAGTATTGGTTAGTATTCAGTTTTGGTTTTAAGTTTTACCGGTTGCACATTTCTAATGTAAAACTTAAAACCAAAACTGAATACTAACCAATACTATTACTAATTTTTACTTATTCCTAATTAAACTATTTTTCACTGGGAACAATTTGTCAGCATTTTCTTTTCCTTTTACCAATATATATATATATATATATATGTATATATGTATGTGTGTATGTATATATATATATATATGTATATGTTGTTTCCATATATATGTATATGTGTATGTATATATATATGTATGTGTGTATGTATATATATATATATGTATATGTTGTTTCCATATATATATATGTATATGTTGTTTCCATATATATGTATATGTTGTATACATATATATATATATATATGTTGTATACATATATATATATATATATGTTGTATACATATATATATATATATATGTTGTATACATATATATATATATATGTTGTATACATATATATATATATATGTTGTATACATATATATATATATTGTATACATATATATATATATATATTGTATACATATATATATATATATATTGTATACATATATATATATATATATAGTATACATATATATATATATATATAGTATACATATATATATATATAGTATACATATATATATATATATATAGTATACATATATATATATATATATAGTATACATATATATATATATATATAGAGAGAGAGAGAGAGAGAGAGAGAGAGAGAGAGAGAGAGAGAGAGAGAGAGAGAGAGAGAGAGAGAGAGAGAAGAGCTTCTACAAGACTAGAACTGTTTCATTCGTGAGAAATCATCAGGAAGCTTCCTGATGATTTCTCACGAATGGAACACCCTTGCAAGCAGGGAAAAGCGGACATAAAATGATGATGATGAAACAGTTCTAGTCCTGTAGAAGCTCTTCTATATTAAAACATTTATACTCTGCTATGTATTGAGTACCTTGCTTTCTGTGGTTACCTCCGATTCAACCCGGAATAACTTTATATATATATCATCATCATCATCATCAACGTTTAACGTCCGTGTTCCACGCTTGCATGGGTTTGGACAGGGGTAGTCCCACTTGAGGCAAGAGTGATTGTCTTGCTCGCATAGGACTGTCTGGCAGGTTTTCTACAGTTGGATGCCCTTCCTAACACCAACCACATTTACAGTGTGGGTCTGGGAGGTTTTTACCGTGTTACCTACACGGCCACATTACAGCGTGGACTGTGTGTTGTTTTGTCGTGACACCTACACGATCTCATTTGTTTCAGCCTGGATGGCGCGGCATCAACATAACTTTACATAGAACGGGGTGGTGTGGATGGGGTGTGGGGGGGGGGGGGGTGTATTTTGTTAGAGATGCCTACTGGCTGGAGTAGGTTTTACTATATATTTAGGTAAGGCGGGTCTTCTCTGTTACTGAGTACCGCCAAAGGTCTCGGTCCAGTGACATTGTCTTGGAGAGGTGTAAGTGTGTGATGTCGGAGTTTATCAGCTCGTCCCAGGTTTTTCTAGGTCTGCCTATTCCGTGGCTACCGTCTATCTTTATTGCCCTGCACTTTGTTATACAGCTATCGACTTTCATGCGCATCACGTGTCCATACCAACGTAGCCTTCTCTCGAGTAAACAACATCTGATCCCTCTTATCTCTAATTTTTTCCTTAGTTCGTTTATGCTTTGCCGTTCACGTATATTACTGTTACACATCCAGCGGAGCATGCAAGCTTCGTTCCTCTCTAGTCTGCGTATATCCTCTGCACACAATGCCCAGGTCTCACTGCCATGCAACATTGCTGTTCGTATGCAGGCATCGTACAACCTGCCTTTCATTTTTAGGGAGAACCCTTTAGCAGCTAATAGTGGTATAAGCTCTCTGAACTTTTTCCAACCAGTTCTGACTCTAGCTACTGTACTTTCAGAGCACCCTCCCCCACTGCTGATTTTATCGCCCAGGTAACGGAAGCTGTCCACTATTTCTATAGAACCCTCTGCGCAATTGAAAGAGCTAGTATTCTGTGGGCACTTGCTGCTACTTATTGCACCAGAACACCGGCCACATGTAAAATCTATGTTCTTAGTTAGCTTACCTGTGATCCCACTACATCTTTTATGCACCCATACTTTGCATTTAGGACATAAAATGGAGTTTCTACCTACGCCTTTCCTACACACCGAGCACGACCATTTCCCAGAAGGGACCGCCGCCTTGTTTTCTTTCCTACAAACTAGAACTTTGGTCTTAGCCAGGTTAATTTTAAGTCCTTTTGACTCTAGGCCGTGCTTCCATGTTTGGAATTTCTTCTCTAGCTCGGCCATTGATTCCGCTATGAGTGTCAGGTCGTCTGCGTATAGGAGTTCCCATGGGCAGCCGGTCTTGAACTCCTCTGTTATAGCCTGAAGGGCAATAATAAATAGTAGGGGGCTGAGAACAGAGCCCTGATGGACACCAACTTTTACGCTAAACTCTTCACTATATTCGTTGTTAATTCTAACCTTGCTGACTGTTTCTTTATACATGGCTTGTATAGCCCTCACAAGCCATTCATCAACGCCTAGTATATTTATGGTACGTCAAAATTATTTATAAAACTGTTTATATATTGTATTGTATTGTATTTTATCTGAAGAAGGCATGCCATATTTTTAATATGGTATCCCTGAAATATGTATAATGAAATAAATATGGTTTTATAAATATAGTTTCCATTTGTTTAATATCGTATATATATATATATATATATATATATATATATATATATAGTCATCTCGGGAATTTTACCCACACTAGATAGATATATACATATATATCATCATCATCCTCAATTGTTGTGCTCATAGTTTTTTGGCATTAATATATACACTGGTTGGATGCCCTTCCTAACACCAGCACCACTTTACAGCATGGACCAGGTGCTTTTATTTGTGCCACCTGCACTAGAGAGGTTGTCTTACTGGACTCAGGGGCCCTATCCACCCCTCCATTTTACAGCATGGACTTGGTGCTTTTATTCATGCCACCAGCACTAGGGAAGTTGTCTTACTGGACTTAGGGGACTTCTCTACCCCGCACCAATTTATTCGGAGTGGTAGCTCTTCTAGACGGGTTGCCTACACTACGGTTTACGGAGCCACCACCCCTTGTCTGTTCTATGATATATTCATGAGGGAGTGGTTAGCATACAGCGTCGGGCATGTATACCGAACGTGGTGGAGGTGGGGCGAGTGTATATACATACATACTAGAACTTTAGTCTTACACAAGTTAACTTTCAGGCCTTTTGATATTCTAGGCCATGCTTCGATGTTTGCAATTTTTTCTCTAGTTAAGCCATAGATTCAGCTATGAGCGTTAGATCATCTGCGTATAGAAGTTCCCATGGGCAGCTGGTCATAAACTCCTCTGTTATAGCCTGAAGCGCAATAATAAATAGTAGGGGGTTAAGGACAGAGCCTTGATGAACACCAACTTTTACGCTAAACTCTTCACTATATTCATTATTAATTCTAACCTTGCTGACTGTTTCTTTAAACATAGCTTGTATAGTTCTCACAAGCCATTCATCTACTCCTAGTTTTCTAAGAGCCCACCAGATAATGGAGCGGGGGACTCTGTCGAAGGCTTTCTCCAAGTCGACAAAAGCTAAGTAGAGGGGTTTACCTTTAGCTAGGTACTTCTCCTGTAGTTGTCGTACTATGAAAAGAGCGTCTGTGGTACTTTTATATATATAATGAAATATATAATATATATATATAATGAAATATATAATATACCTGAAATAGTCTTACGACTATACAGAGCATTTGAAGTTTTTCCAAATTGAAGGATAGGTATCTTGAACTTTATTTTATCATGAGTTAAGGCTCTATTGATATTTCCCTGGATTTCACTAAATTCTGTGGATGAATTTATATCCTGATTCTCTTTAAGATGAGTTTAAATTATTTTTCCCACATCTTACGTTAACTATTTTTCCCATTTTGACGCTATAGTCACTTATATACTATGGAATGCTGTTCGCTTTTCGCTGCAGTGTTTCTATACCTTTCATTTATATGGCTTGTATCTGCCGTTATTACTTCTTGTTGTTTGAATTGCCCTGATGAGTCCTTAATAGGACGAAACATTGTCGGCTAATAAAGACTTTTGATGTATTGAAGGCTTCTTTGTTTTACTCTCTTAATATATATATATATATATATATATATATATATATATATACATATATATATATATATATATATATATATATATATACGTTATTCCGGGTTGAGTCGGAGGTAACCACAGTAAGTAAGGTACTCAATACATTGCAGAGTATAAAAGTTTTAATATAGATGAGATTCTACAGGACTAGAACTGTTTCATTCTTTAGAAATCATCAGGAATCTGGGTATCAAAAAATAAGTATGGTATTTATAGGTCTCTACAAGTGGTAGGAGAGGGTGGGGAGTGGGATGGGTGTAGGTCATTGGTTGATAGAAATCTATATATATAGAAATCTATATATATATATATATATAATGTTGGTAATGTTAAATATTTTCCAATTACAAGTATGAGAATAGCTCGATGTAAAATACCAAGTATATTACAGAGCCGAAATACTTTACAAATAACAATCAAAGAGTGTTTAGAACATTTAATCACTTATGATAGTGGAGTAGGGTCCATTAGTGGAGTAGGGTCCATTAGTGGAGTAGGGTCCATAACTCCTATTGCTGACCTTGAGCCAATCCTCTGCAAAATGTGCATAACAGGTCAATACACAATAAATATATTTTACATGTAAACGAAACTTCCTCGTTTCTTTCTAATACATATATTTATTGAGAGAGAGACTGAGCATAAGAGGAATCAAATGCTGTGTGCAGGAGAGGAGGTTGTGTTGGTATGGACATGTGATGTGTATGAAGGATGACAGCTGCATAAAAAGGTGCAGAGCACTAGAAGTCGATGGAAACCGTGGAGTGGGGAGAACTAAGAAGACTTGGGATGAGGTGTTAAAAGCCGACCTTACCCAATTGCACTTCTCGAAGGCAATGACACATGATTGTGACCACTGGCGTTATGCAATAATACAAAGACCCAACCCCCCACGGGTACAAGCCGAAGCTGAAGCATAAAGACAATATGCCCCCACCCCCTCCCACTGCAAAATGGTCGTGGAGGTGCTACGATAAAAAGCACCCAGCCCACACTGTAAAGTGGACGTGTAGGTGCCACGGAAAAAAGCACCCAGCACTCACTGTAAATGAGGTTGGTGTTAGGAAGGGCATCCAGCTGTAGAAATCAAGCCAGAATCAGTTCCCGTATGAGCAAGGCATGGTCAGCCGACCGGACACTGCCCACAACAGGACAACCCGTCTAACCCATGCTAGCATGGAAGAACGGACATAAAACAGTGACGGTGATGATGATGATGATGATGATGAATGGTAGAATGGGGGGAGCAGGGTACATTACATAGAGACCAGGAGGGAAGCTAGGCGACAAGTATACTTAGCTAGGAGGGAAGCAGAGGATAGAAAATTCAAGCATGTTTTGCAACGTGAGGACCAGAAACAGGAGGTGTTCAAGATTGCGAGGCAGTGTGTCAGAGATAGTTGTGATGTCATTGGAGAGAAGTGTACCCGGAATGATAAAGGTCATCGCCTTTGAGAGGTGCAATTGGGTAAGGTCGGCTTTTATCACCTCATCCCAGGTCATCTTCACAAATGCAGAGAAGAAAGCCGCATGGAAGAGTCATTATGATAGATTACTAAATGAGGAGAATGCATGGGAGAAAGAGAACCTACCCCAAATAGACCCTATAGAGGGGCCAGCAGTACAAGTCAGCAGCAGCGTAGTAAGTAAGGTAATCAAAGATATGAAGATGGGGAAGGCAACCGGTCCATCGGGTATAGCTGCCGAGATGCTGAAAGCATCTGGGTCGGTAGGTCACACTATAACCACACGTATTGTTAACCAGGTAATACTAGAAGGTGTCATACCAAAGGATTGGTGCAGTAGCATCATTGTCAACTGCTACAAAGGTAAAGGCGATGCACTAGATAGAGGAAACTATAGAGGTATAAAGTTGATGGACCAGGTCATGAAAGTAACAGAAAGAGTTATATCACAGTTGATTAGGGACCGGGGGAAACTAGATGAGATGCAATTTGGGTTTGTGCCAGGAAGAGGCACCACTGATGCCCTCTTCCTTGTGAGGCAGTTACAGGAAAAGTACCTAGCTAAAAGTAAGCCACTCTACCTTGCATTTGTCGATCTGGAAAAAGCCTTCGACAGTGTCCCCCGCGCTATCTGGTGGGCCCTTAGAAAACTAAGAGAGATGAATGGCTTGTGAAGGCTGTACAAGCCAAGTATAGGGGAGCAGTCAACAAAGTTAGGGTTAACAATGACTATAGCAAGGAGTTTAGCATACGGGTTGGTGTCCACCAAGGCTCTGTTTTTAGCCCTCTCCTGTTCATTATAGTATTGCTGGCTATAACAGGGGAGTTTAAGACTGGATGCCAATGGAAACTTCTATATGCAGATGATCTTACACTTATAGCTGAATCTATGGTGGAACTACAGAAGAAATTCCAAACATGGAAACAGGGTCTAGAAAGAAGGGGTCTCAAGGTCAACCTGGCAAAGACTAAGGTCCTCATAAGTAGAAGAGAAACAGAACCCAGATCCCCTCAGGGAAATGGCCTTGCTCAGTATGTAGGAAAGGTATAGGAAGAAATTCCATCCTCTGCCCCAAATGCAAACTATGGGTACACAAGAGATGTAGTGGGATCTAAGGAAGCTTAGCTAAGTATGTAGACTTTACATGTAGCAGTTGCACCAGGACAATAAACAGCAAATGGCCACTGGAAACAAGTACCACCAAACTCTGAGAGGGCTCTGCAGAAACAGTAGACAGCTTCTGCTACCTAGGTGACCGAATTAGAAGCGGAGGTGGGTGTTCAGAAACCAGGGTAAGAACAGGATGGAAGAAGTTCAGGGAGTTACTACCACTGCTAGCTGCAAAAGGTTTTTCCCTCAAAAAGAAAGGCAGACTGTATGATGCGTGTATACAAACAGCAATGTTACATGGTAGTGAGACCTGGGCGCTGTCTGTAGAAGACTTGCGTAGATTAGAGAGAAACGAAGCCTGCATGCTCCGATGGATGTGTAACAGTAATATACGCGAACGACAAAGCATAAACGAATTGAGAGAGAGACTGAGCATAAGAGGAATCAAATGCTGTGTGCAGGAGAGGTGGTTGCGTTGGTATGGACATGTGATGCATATGAAGGATGACAGCTGCATAAAAAGGTGCAGAGCACTAGAAGTCGATGGAAGCTGCGGAATAGGGAAACCCATGATGACCTGGGATGAGGTGATAAAAGCCGACCTTACCCAATTGCCCCTCAAAGGTGATGACACACGACCGTGACCTCTGGCATCACGCAGTAATACAGAAGACCCGACTTCCCAAGGGTCGAAGCCAAAGCTGAAGCATAAAGACAATATGCCCCCACCCTTCCCACTGTAAAGTGGTTGAGTAGGTGTCACGATAAAAAAGCACCCAGCACTCACTGTAAATGAGGTTGGTGTTAGGAAGGGCATCCAGCTGTAGAACTCAAGCCAGAATCAGTTCTGTAAGAGTAAGACATGGTCACCTGACCTGGCACTGCCCACAACAGGACAACTCGTCTAACCCATGCCAGCGTGGAAGAATGAACCTAAAACGGTGATGATATATATATTTGAGGAATGTCTAGTAAATGTATGGATGTTTTGTCTTCAATAAAATAATCTGTTCAGGTATGAAACCAGCCTGTCACCAATATAATGTTTATGTAACTATGCAGCTCTTGTGATAATTACACTGCTCACACAGACACACACAGATACACACCAACATACACATAGACAGATACACCCATACACATATACACCAACACACACATACACAGATACACACCAACACACGCATACACAGATACACACATACAGATATACACCAACATACAGATATACACAGACACACACAAACAGATATACACAGACACATACATACACGGATACACAGACACATACATACAGATACACACCAACACACACATACAGATATACATAGACACACACAGATACACACCAACACACACAGATATACACCAACACACACATACACAGATACACACATACAGATATACACCAACACACACATACACAGATACACACTAACACACAGATACACACCAACACACACATACACAGATACACACCAACACACACATACACAGATACACACCAACACACACATACACAGATACACACCAACACACACATACACAGATATACACCAACACACACATACACAGATACACACCGACACACACATACAGATATACACAGACACACACATACACAGATATACACCAACACACACATACACAGATACACACCAACACACACAGATATACACCAACACACACAGATATACACCAACACACACATACACAGATATACACCAACACACACATACACAGATACACACCAACACACACATACACAGATACACACCAACACACACATACACAGATACACACCAACACATAGGAGGGAGGAAATACAAATAGCAAAAGAAAACAATATTCCTACCCTAGATGTAAGGTATTCCAAGGTTTTCGGAATGGCTTGTTCCTGCCATCTTTTCCACAATCACAAACCACAACTACAAAAAGAAACAGCACACATGAAAAACAAAACACACTACATATACATAAGAACCACAAACAAAAAACTAGCAGAAACTGTCCGAAAGGACCCCACCATCCAAATAGAAGGCAAGTCTTTCCCAAAAAATGACCCACCCACAAACCTGAAATTAATCAGGGTCACAACCCTACAATATGAAACCTTGAGACAGAATTTCCCATGTGATGTGCCCCCCCTCCCTGTCAAAAACCCCTTAACCGTGTCCTGCTAAAAGGATTCCCCCCCAAAAAACACCACCAATCTGGACATGGAGATCAAACAACCCGATCTCCAGGAAACTAAAAGGTAAGTGTTCCTTCATCAACTCTTCTTCACCAACATGGTAACTATACAAGTTGGATGTTTGAATGTACATGGCCTGGGCAGGCCCTGGAAACAGGGCTAATTTTTAAATGACCTCAGGTCACACTATATAGATGTGATAGCCATCACCGAGTCCAGGATTCACGACAAGCAGCAGTTAAACCCCATGTTTGATGATTTTGAGATCTACCCATCTCTCTGACAACCCGGAGGTGGGAGTTACAGAGTTTCTATGGCTGGATGCCCTTCCTAACGCCAACCACTTTACAATGTGGACTGGCTGCTTTTATATATAAATATAGATGTGTAAACATATAGTCCACGCTGTAATGTGACCGTGTAGGCAACACGGTAAAAACCTCCCAGCCCCACACTGTAAATGTGGTTGGTGTTAGGAAGGGCATCCAACTGTAGAAAACCCGCCAGACAGTCCACGCTGTAATGTGGCCGTGTAGGCAACACGGTAAAAACCTCCCAGTCCCACACTGTAAATGTGGCTGGTGTTAGGAAGGGCATCCAACTGTAGAAAACCCGCCAGACAGTCCTATGCGAGCAAGACAACCACTCTTGCCTCAAGTGGGAAAACTCCCGTCCAAACCCATGCAAGCGTGGAACATGGACGTTAAACGATGATGATGATGATGATGATGATGATACATGGATCCCAAGAAGAATCGAGGGGGTAATCACAGTTAATATATATATATATATATATGTATGAGGTTAGTTGGACATGCTCACTGACATTCAGAGTTGACACTACACTCAGTGGTCGTGTGGGAGCCCCTGCATGGACACACAGAAAGCTCTAAGGACAGATATGAGTCTCTGGGAGACGCAGGACATAGTGGCGATGATGATGGACAGAAAACACTGGAGAGAACTCGTCCATGGATCTCAGGAATTTTACCCGCCTTAGATAGAAAGATATATATATATATCATCATCATTTTACGTCCGCTTTTCCCTGATTGCAAGGGTGGGACAGGTCTTATTCAGCACAGCAACTCTCCACTTGTCCCGGTCCTTCGTCATCTCCACCATGAGCTTCAACGATCTGACGTCTGCTCTCACCACCTCCGCCCATGTTTTTCGTGGTCTACCTTTACCACGTCTTCCTTCAACTGGCATTTCTTGGCACTTCTTCACCCATCGGTCATCCTCCATGCGCATCACATGTCCATACCACCTCAGTCTCCTCTCCCGTACACTACATTCTATCCCTCTCAGACCCAGTTTCTCTCTCAACACATTCATGCTGGGTCGTTCACACACATTGACACTGCACATCCAATGGAGCATACTTGCTTCATTTCTTTCCAGCCATCGCATATCCTCTGCAGTTGTTGGCCATGTCTCACTACCACGCAGCATCGCGCACCTTACACACGCATCATATAAATGGCCTTTCGTACGCAGGGAGAAACCCTTCTTCGTCAGCAGAGGAAGCAGCTCCCTAAACTTCTTCCAACCCGTCCTTATTCTAGATACTATGGCCTCAGAACCCCCCCCCCCCCCCATGCTAATCTGACCTCCTAGGTACCGGAAGCTATCCACCACTTCTATAGCGCCCTCCCGCATTTGAAAAATGTGTCTATCAGTGCGACCTCTACTGTCTAATTTCCCTGTACATCTACTGCATACGTATTTCTCCCTACCTGTTAGTTTGCCTGCTATCCCGCTATATCTCTTGTGTACCCAAGATCTGCATTGTGTGCGTGCATTTTATAGAATTTATGCCAACACCTTTTCTGCATATTGAACATGGCCATTTCCCTGACGGAATCAGGGTTTTGTCCTCTTTTCTACTCATCAACACTTTTGTCTTAGCTAGGTTCACTCTCAGTCCTCTTGATTCCAACTGCTGTTTCGACAGCCAGAATTTATTCTCTAGCTCCTCTACTGATTCTGCTATAAGAACCAGATCGTCAGCATAGAGAAGTTCCCATGGACAGCCAGTCTTAAACTCCTCTGTTATGGCTTGGAGGACTATAATGAACAAGAGCGGGCTGAGGACCGAACCCTGATGTACTCCTAATTGTATCTGGAATTCCTCACTAAACTCCATATATATGTGTGTGTGTAGATCCCGAGTAGAGTCGGGGGGGTAACCACAGTTAAAAGAAGTACTCAATATATTATTAGAGTTTAAGCATCATATATCGGTGGATTGGCAGTATTGGTAAAGGGTCGGATGCCATGCTTTGACGTATAGAGTTACGGCCCTTGCTATTCTGAGTTCAAATCCCGCCGAGGTCAGCTTTGCCTTTCATCCTTACGGGGTCGATAAATTAAAGTACCAGTAATGCACTGAGTAATTGCTGGCCTTGTGCCAAAAGTAGAAACAATTATTTAATATAGAAATGGCTTCTTCAGGCTACTGTTTCATTCAAATGGAAATAGTTCTAGTCCTGTAGGAGCCATTTCTATATTAAATATATATATATATATATATATATATATATATATATATATATATATATATATAAGTAAAGAGATATTTAATTTGTTGGTAATTCAACAAATTTATTTATTTATTTATAACAGATTCGAAGCACTCAACAGTTTTCCTGGAGTATAATATCAATGATATTAATATATGGAAAACTATATTTATAAATATTTCGTTTCTGAATTTGTTTAGCAAGATTCTTTATCTGAAAACATGTGTTGAAACCGATATTGTTATACTTTGGCACACAACACACACACAGAAACAAAATAGCGTAGGACAGAACAAAGGAGAGGCACAAAAACAAGGAAAAGAATCCCCAGTCACTGAAGAGGTCACAGAATGTGTGACGAAAGAACTTTGACAATATATAAACAACCATCTGGTTGTGGAACCAACCAACCAACAGGAAATTTATAAATTCCTAAATTTATAAATTTATTATAATAAATTGAAGTGAAAGCAACTGGTGCGTGTGTTTCTTATTGGCAACATGACCCTCCCAAAGTATAACAATATATTTATAAAACCATATTTATTCTATTATATATATTTCAAGGGTACCAAAAACTTTGGTACGCTCTCATCAGATAAAACAAATTTTGTATTTTATCTGATGAGAGCGTACCAAAATTGATATATATATGTATATATATATTTATTTAGGTTTGTTGGTTCACCACTGGATAGAACTGGTCATTCCGTATGGTCAACCTCGATGTAATATTACGGAGAGCACTCAACGTAATGCAACTCACCCATCTTCGTTTGTGTAGTTGGTGGTGCGAGTACGGAGTTAATTATTAGAAAATAACAGGAGGCTGGACTGGTGTACTTCCTTGAAAGGTTTATTATACTATGAACATTTCAATGACCAGATTCAGTATGAATCCAGTGACATCATCAGGTATTCGAAATTTAACAAGACAAAATATAACAGACAAAATCCATGGGGCTGAAAATCAGAGACATAAGGGCGACCGAACATTTAACAGCTTCTACTCCGGTCGGTCACCGGATTCATACGGAACCCGGTCATTGAAATGATCTTAGTATAATAAACCTTTCAGGGATTTACACCAGTCCAGCCTCCTGTTATTTTATAATATATATATATATATATGTAGAAGTTATATTTAATTTGTTGGAATTCCAACAAACATAAATGCTTATAACTGATATAGAGGACTCAACATGTAACTGGAGTAAATATTCCAAGATATCAAACGAATTTTAAACCGCTAAGGCTGATTTCTATGGTTATGTCGTTATTTATAAAACAAATTTTGTATTTTATCTGATGAAAGCGCACCAAGATTGGCTTGGTTGCCCTTGAAATATATATAATAAAATAACCGGGGTAGCCGGTTTAATTGCCGACGACCATGAGACTGGTGTACTAGGTTACATGTTACTAGTAGCACTCAAGAGCAACCTGACATCATCAAATCCTGGTGAGCTGAGAGAGCACCTCACCAAGCAAAACTCTGATTCAAAGATTGCATAAAGGACTCATTGAAAAAAAATGGTTTGATGATGGCTGACTGGGAGATAAAAGCTCTTGAAAGAGAAACTTGGCACGGAATGGTGAATGGTGGGGTCCGTAATTTTGAGAAGAGACATATAGAGTGCGAGAAGATCAAACATGTATCTCTTGAACCAATCAGTGTCTCCATTGAATTGGTGTGTCCTGAGTGTGGAAAGGTGTTCTTGAGCAAATCTTGTCTCAGGAGCCACAGTCGCAGCCATGTTCAGAGAGAATCAGTGAACTATGATCTCCATGGTATTGCAACATGTAATGTGGTAAAGAATGTCGGTCTGTAGCAGGACTGAAGTGGCATGTGAAGGTTCACAAGAACCTGATGTAAGAACTGAGGCCAGGGAGATCCATATTTGTCGTCAATATGCCGAGTGCAAGTCTCTGGCAGGCTTGAAAAGACATATCCAGGTGTCACACATGTGAATTTGACAAGCAATAGTCTTAGGGTGAGTTTGTAGCCATCATATATATATATAGAGAGAGAATATGTTTGAGACTTGGACACTGACCAAGAAACTCACTCAGATGGTGGATGGGTGTTACACGAGAATGCTGAGGATGGCTCTGAACATTAATCAGTCTACACTGAGGATGAAGAACTCAGAGCTGTATGGGAGCCTCCCAAAAGTCAGCTCAAAAGTGACACAGAGGAGACTGAGGTTAGCTGGACATGCTCACCAACATCCAGCGTTGACATTGCACTCAATGCTCCTGTGGGAGCCTCTGCATGGACACACTGGAAGAGGGAGACCAAGGTTAACGTATGTTGATGCCCTAAAGAGAAGCACAGGTCTGTTGGAGATGCAGGAAATGGAGGCGATGAGAAAGGACAGAGACTGCTGGAGAGAACCTGTCCATGAATCTCGGGAATTTACCCGCCCTAGATAGATAGATAAAATATGCATATAGTTAAACACTGACACACACACACACATATATATATATATATATATATATATATATAATTATATTTATACTTAACTCATTCTATGGACTGAATGCTCTTACCCTTGAATATTTCTACCAAATTTGTACTACAGTATCTATCTATATATAAATGTTAGTGTCCAAGTTTCGGATCCATAAAGTAATATGGGCTTAATGGTTGCTTGGAATATTTCCAGTTTTAGCTTGTTGGTAAGTTGAGATGTCCATATGGCGTGCATGTCATTGCACGCTGACCATGCCATACCCTTCCTGGTTAGAAAATCTTTTTTGGAGGAGGAGATATATGAGCCAAGATACTTGTAATCTTCCACCTGCTTAAGGGTGGTACCATTAAGGGTTCTGATGGGGTAGTTTGGGCTGTTTGCGCATCTGTTCACAACTTGAGAGGAGATTGGATGGCACAGATACCCGCCTCTTAATGAGAGTGCAAAACCTATCCTGGAAACGACATCCCACCTTGTCTAAAATCTATGGCAAACTCCCTCGAGCCTCTGCCCTTCTAAAATCCCGGAGAGCTCAATTTGCTGGCCACTGTCACCGTGCCAGCAATGAAATCATATCCGCTCTCTTGCTCTGGAACCCTGACTCCAGCCTGACTAGGAGTAGGAAGCTGTCATTCCCTGACGTTATCTCTAGGGATACGGGAATCAGAAGACAGGACCTGGGGGCAGCGATGGGGGACGGGGGATTCTGGGGCATGAGAGTGAGATCTATCATCTCGACAGTAGTCGACGAATGATGATGATGATGATGATGATATATAAATACATAGAATACATATAGTGTATATATATATATATAGTTATATATAGAGTAAGTAGAACCAAAGTCAGTGTTGCAGCATATGTACAAACCTTATTTGCATATTATAGTTGTTTCAATATTGATCAACTCAAGGTGACGGGGACACGACAGCTTGCCCCAGGAGGAGAACCATGGTAACATTATGACTGAAACTCACTTATACAAACATCTGCCTCCCCCTCTTCTCATGTTAAATATAATTTTGATATGTGTTTAATATTACCATATCATTACTTAGAAATCAATACTGTTGTAGCACCAATATCAAGGGCCATGACAATTACACAACTACTAATACTTTTTCCTGGGAAGGTCGTGGGAGTCAAACATGCCACCCAGAGGGTCGTGTCAGAAACAACCATCATCACGTGATCGAGCTAGATCCCTAAACATGATCAACTAAGCTTATATAATATATAATTGTTTCTACTTTAGGCACAAGGCCAGCAATTACACAGTGCATTACTGGTACTTTATTTTATCGACCCCGTAAGGATGAAAGGCAAAGTCAACCTCGGCGGGATTTGAACTCAGATCGTAAACGCACGTAACCAAGCTGGAAAGCATGGCGTCCGACCCTCTACCGATACTGCCAATCCACCGCCATATATAATAGTTTATAATTTGTATATATATATAACAGTTATATTGTATACTAGCAGTGGTACCTGGTGTTGCACGGGATAAGGTATTGTGAAATATATAACCACCTTAGCTAAGCTTAGTATTGCCACAACCACTGATGGCAAAGAAGTAAGGGTCTGGTGGTACGTAACTAAGCAACACTGTGGCTTAAAACGTGAGGAAGAAGTTGTGTGCACTTACCAACTGTTTGGGGAATGAGTGTGAGATTTGTCTTGAGCAAGGGTGGCAGAATAACCGGAGGCAGCAGACAGCCAGACATACAGATAGATATTATAAGGGTGCGGTCTGGACGCAGAGGGAATTGTGGGAAGTGACGTAATGCAGACAGCTAGACATACAGACAGATATTATAAGGGCGCGGTCTGGACGCAGAGGGAATTGTGGGAAGTGACGTAATGCAGACAGCCAGACATGTGAATTGGCAGTATCGGTAGAGGGTCGGACGCCATTCCAGCATAGTTACGTCCCTTTACGATCTGAGTTCAAATCCCGCTGAGGTTGACTTTGCCTTTCATCCTTACGGGGTCGATAAAATAAAGTACCAGTAATGCACTGGGTAATTGCTGGCCTTGTGCCTAAAGTAGAAACAATTATAAGGGCGCGACGTTATATGTATGTATCTGTCTAAAAAGAGAAAGACTAAGAATTATAGAGAGAGATCGCTAAATCGCCTAATGCGGTCCCAAGGGCATTGAAAATTTGAAATTATTTTTGCTCAGAACCCTCCCTGAAACATAAGTATTACATTATTACATGTGTAAAGTTTGAAAACAGTCGGTTGGGTGCTTCTCTAGTTTTAGGGATTCAAACTCACACACACACACACACAGACAGACATCCTCAGTTTTATATATATAGATAAGATGTAGATATTGTCTTCTTCACCCAGTTATTGCTGGGAGGGTCGTAAGGACAGAGCCCTCAAATACTCCTTCTAGAGGGTCTTGTCTGTGACACCAGCTGAGCTCATGGATGTTATCTAACCATCTTGCTCAGGGGTCGAATCCAGGGTCTCCTTGCCTCTTAGTTTTGCCTGTACAGTCTGTCCACATTCTAACCACACTCATTTACACTACTGTTATACAAATATGAGGGAGTCGATACAACCCCAACAACCACTATACCACCACCACCACCACCACCACATTCAACACCACCACCACCACCACCACCACCACCACATTCAACACCACCACCACCACCACCACATTCAACACCACCACCACCACCACCACCACCACCACCACATTCAACACCACCACCACCACCACCACACACACCCCCATACACCACCACCACCACCACCACATTCAACACCACCACCACCACCACCACCACCACATTCAACACTACCACCACCACCACCACCACCACATTCAACACCACCACCACCACCACCACCACCACACACACCCCCATACACCACCACCACCACATTCAACACCACCACCACCACCACCACATTCAACACCACCACCACCACCACCACCACCACCACATTCAACACCACCACCACCACCACCACCACCACCACACACACCCCCATACACCACCACCACCACCACCACATTCAACACCACCACCACCACCACCACCACCACATTCAACACCACCACCACCACCACCACCACCACACACACACCCCCATACACCACCACCACCACCACCACATTCAACACCACCACCACCACCACCACCACCACATTCAACACCACCACCACCACCACCACCACCACCACACACACCCCCATACACCACCACCACCACCACCACCACCACCACCACCACCACCACCACCACCACACACCCCCATACACCACCACCACCACCCTTCAGTCACAAGAGGGGTGAGGGAGAGCGGGGATGGGGTGGTCTTTTGAGATAAGATGGAGGACAAAGAGGCTATTTTTAGAACACAGACAGATACACACACACATTTAGATATATACACACACACAGATACACACACACATTTAGATATATACACACACACAGATACACACACACATTTAGATATATACACACACACAGATACACACACACATTTAGATATATACACACACACAGATACACACACACATTTAGATATATACACACACACAGATACACACACACATTTAGATATACACACACACACAGATACACACACACATTTAAATATATATACACACACAGATACACTCACACATTTAGATATATACACACACACAGATACACTCACACATTTAGATATATACACACACACAGATACACACACACATTTAGATATATACACACACACAGATACACACACACATTTAGATATATACACACACACAGATACACACACACATTTAGATATATATACACACACAGATACACACACACATTTAGATATATACACACACACAGATACACACACACATTTAGATATATACACACACACAGATACACACACACATTTAGATATATACACACACACAGATACACACACACATTTAGATATATACACACACACAGATACACACACACATTTAAATATATATACACACACAGATACACTCACACATTTAGATATATACACACACACAGATACACACACACATTTAGATATATACACACACACAGATACACTCACACATTTAGATATATACACACACACAGATACACACACACATTTAGATATATACACACACACAGATACACACACACATTTAGATATATACACACACACAGATACACACACACATTTAGATATATACACACACACAGATACACACACACATTTAGATATATACACACACACAGATACACACACACATTTAGATATATATACACATACACACACAGATATAGATACATACACACACTGAGAGACACAGACACACACTCAGATACACACAGACACACACAAAGACACAGACTCACACTCAAAGACACACAGACACACACTCAGAGACATATACACACACACACACACACACAGACATATACATACACACAGACACACACTCAGATACATATACACACACACAGACACACACTCAGATACACTCATACATATACACACTCAGAGACACTCAGACACTCAGACACACACTCAGAGACATATACACTCAGACACTCAGACACACACTCAGACACACACCTCTTAGCAGAAGCACTTGTCCTGTGAACACCATCTAAAAATATCTTGTGTTGGACAAATGTCCGCCTACACAACATAGCTGACACACAGACACACATAGAACTGCTGACACACACACACATAGAACTGCTGACACACACACACACATATAGAACTGCTGACACACACACACACATATAGAACTGCTGACACACACACACACATATAGAACTGCTCACACACACACACACATATATAGAACTGCTGACACACACACACACATATATAGAACTGCTGACACACAGACACACATAGAACTGCTGACACACACACATATAGAACTGCTGACACACACACACACATATAGAACTGCTGACACACACACATATAGAACTGCTGACACACACACACACACATATATAGAACTGCTGACACACACACACACATATAGAACTGCTGACACACACACACATAGAACTGCTGACACACACACACACATAGAACTGCTGACACACACACACACATATAGAACTGCTGACACACACACACACATATATAGAACTGCTGACACACACACACACACATATAGAACTGCTGACACACACACACACATATATAGAACTGCTGACACACACACACACATATAGAACTGCTGACACACACACACACACATATAGAACTGCTGACACACATACACACATATAGAACTGCTGACACACACACACACATATATAGAACTGCTGACACACAGACACACATAGAACTGCTGACACACACACACACACATATAGAACTGCTGACACACACACACACATATAGAACTGCTGACACACACACACACATATAGAACTGCTGACACACACACATATAGAACTGCTGACACACACACACACACATATAGAACTGCTGACACACACACACACACATATAGAACTGCTGACACACACACATATAGAACTGCTGACACACACACACACATAGAACTGCTGACACACACACACACACATAGAACTGCTGACACACACACATAGAACTGCTGACACACACACACACACATATAGAACTGCTGACACACACACACACACATATAGAACTGCTCACACACACACACACACATAGAACTGCTCACACACACACACACACATATAGAACTGCTGACACACACACACACACATAGAA
>OZ024759.1:7702538-7710038 GCA_964016885.1 Eledone cirrhosa | reverse complement strand
AGTCCTGGTGTTTCTCCAGTGCAAGGCGCATACAATAGTTCACTACGATGATAAAAAGGTAGGGAGCCAATGTATCTCCCTGGAGCACTTCAGCCAGTATCTCAAAGAACTCTGTCATCCCATCAGGTGTAATGACTTGGGCTTTGGTGTTGGTGTAGAGCAGTGATGTCAGGTCCACTATCTTCTTGGGGATTCCATAAGCCTGTAACATCTTCATCAGGACTTCCTATATTTGGGAGCAAAGATTGGGAATACGGAAGATGATGTGGTTGAGAGGAAGAGCAAAGCCTGGGCGGCGTGCCACAGCTTGAGATCGGTGTGGAAGTCGGACCTTCATAAAGACCTGAAGATCCGTCTATTCGTTGCTGTAGTGGAGTCTGTGCTGCTGTACGGGTCTGAGACTTGGACACTGACCAAGAAACTCACTCAGATGGTGGATGGGTGCTACACGAGAATGCTGAGGATGGCTCTGAACATTAATCAGTATACACTGAGGATGAAAAACTCAGAGCTGTATGGGAGCCTCCCAAAAGTCAGCTCGAGAGCGACACAGAAGAGACTGAGGTTAGCTGGCCATGGTCACCGACATCCAGAGTTGACATTGCACTCACTGCTCCTGTGGGAGCCCCTACATGGACACACTGGAAGAGAAAGACCAAGGTTAACATATGTTGATGCCCTAAGGACAGACACTGGTCTGTTGGAGACGCAGGACATGGCAGCGATAATGAGGGACAGAGACCGCTGGAGAGAACTCGTCCATGGATCTCGGGAATTTTACCTGCCCTAGATATATATATATGTATATATACCCACAGACATTCACCTTCTAAACAATATTTATAATGATTTGTCCACCTATGCAACACATATATATAGAACACACATATATACATCTATACATACATGTAGCCACTGTCGGAGGTCTGCCACCCCCCACAGTGTCATAAACGCCTTATAACATGTAGAATATATGTCAGCCTACACAACAGAGAACCACACAACACACACACATTTAGATATATATATATATATATATAATTATTAATAAGGTAATGAATTCTTTTACAATGGAATTAGCTCGAAGGAGAAAAATACCCACTGAGCCGTGTATAAACTAATATGTATGTGATGAAACACAGATACCAACACATCTGTATATATATTGCAAAAGAAAATTTATCCAGATTGAAGTATACTAATTATTATACTACAGTTTGTCCATATCGATTTAAAATAATAAATCAACAAAGACGAACTGTATTGCCAAAAGGCCGTGATGTTTAGACACATTTAAATTTCAAAATCAAACCTGTTCCGTAGATAAGTTTAAACTTTAAAACCCAAATATGTTTCGAGTTAAATAAGTGTAGGAATATCATATCCTGCTCTCCTCAGTAAACATCCAGGGACAAATTGATATGCTTCACTTCTAAATAATTTAAAAGACTGCGTGACGCACATGGTTTAACAGTATCTAGCTAGTCTCATAACCGTACTGCTAGAAATAATAGTCGTATATATGAGGCGGCTTTCAGCTCAGACTAGGAGCAGTTATATTAATAAGGTAATGAATTCTTTTACAATGAATTCTTTTACAATGGAATTAGCTCGAAGGAGGAAAATACCCACTTGCAATATATATACAGATGTGTTGGTATCTGTGTTTCATCACATACATATTAGTTTATAGTTTATATATATATATATATATATATATATTTATTAAAATAACAATTTGCTCTATGGTTCTTATATATTTGATATATATTCATCCTTTATCGAGCCCTCTTTGGATTTTAGTCTTCAAATTTATTATTATTACTATATATATATATATATTTTTGCCGTGGCACCTCCACGACCACCTTGCAGTGGGAGGGTGTGGGGCATATTGTCTATATGCTTCAGCTTGTACCCTTGGGAGGTCGGGTACTCTGTATTACTGCGCGACACCAGAGGTCTCAGTCGTGTGTCATTGCCTTTGAGAGGTGTAATTGGGTAAGGTCGGCTTTTATCACCTCATCCCAGGTCTTCTTGGGTCTCCCCACTCCGCGGTTTCCATCGACTACTAGTGCTCTGCACCTTTTTATGCAGCTGTCATCCTTCATACGCATCACATGTCCATACCAACGCAACCACCTCTCCTGCACACAGCATTTGATTCCTCTTATGCTCAGTCTCTCTCTCAATTCATTTATGCTTTTTCGTTTGCTTATATTATTATTACACATCCATCGGAGCATGCAGGCTTCGTTTCTCTCTAATCTACGTAAGTCTTCCACCTTCAGCGCCCAAGTCTCACTACCATGTATATATACATATATACATATATACATATACATATCTATATATACATATAAACGGAAAAAATGAAACAAAATTTCATTTCTCACTCTTAGTACAGCCGTTACTTAAATATAAGTATGTACACTTACATACATATATGTGTACAGACGTACAGTAGTATGTATATATATATACATACATGCGCTCATATATATATGTACGTATGGATTCACTGAACATTTATTATAATGCTCGGTGTGTTTGTAAACAAACATCCCGAATTAAGCCTTACCCTGTGCCCCTGGTCGAGAGGCAGGTGCTTTGTCTGGGACGTCACTGTTAGTGACTCTTTTGTTCTTTCCCACATCCTGGATGCTGCGGTTAGGACGAGAGTCACAGCTTCCGCAGCTGAGCGGAGTAAGACCCTCAAATACTCTGATCTGTCGGCCAGCTACATTTTTCAGCCTGTGGCTTTCGAGACGTTTGGGGGAGTTGGGTCGCTGACTGTGAGGTTCCTCTCTTCACTGGCGGCTTGCCTAATAAAGGTAACTGGCGAATCTCGCGAGGGCGCTTGGCTGTTTCAACGCATCAGCCTCGCCATCACCTGAGGTAACACTGACAGTGTGCTGGCTTGCCTCAAAAATCATTAGAGAGGTTGCCCAGTACTCCTCGTTGCTGTCTTTTGCTCTGCTGTTGGCTCCGTTGTTCACCCCTTCCTTTACATTTTCTTTAATATTGTAACATTAAAAGAATATATCTTTCTGAAAGAATCGCGAGCTATTTATAATGTTGTCTAAGCATTTGTAATGTTATTTATGTATATATTTAAAACATATTTGTTATGTTATTCTACTGTAAATTTATTTATATGCTCTGTTTATATTTTCATTCTGAAAGAATTGAAAACGATTTGTAATGTTGTTTGTGCATCTATGAATAAAAACAGTTATAGAAAGATCGTATGTGAATATAGTCTCGCTACAACACCGTCGGGAGTTACGGGACCATGTCATGTGTTGCTTTCTGGTATTATGACTGTTTTTATTGTTGTTATTTCCATGAATTTTACTTATGTTATAGAATCAATAACTGTTGTGGGAGAAAAAAAAATACTGAATACGCCCCACCCACCCCACCCCACCCCCCGTAACTAAAAGCGGACCCTTGTAAACAAAATTAATTTATTCACGTTTATAATCTATTATATAAACTGGAAGTGGTCGGACGTTGTATATGTAGGTGTAGTCGGATAAACGTTGAAACGGCTTGGTGGAATGCAGCGAAAATTTACACAGTTATGCAGAATGGCCCGAGAAGGCGTTGGGTCGACTTTCAAGCTACAAGCTTCCGTGGTTTCGGAGAAAATCGATGAAACAGGAATTTCCCATTCAAATTGAACTGAGAGTAATCTGTGAACGCAGAAATAAATATTTCGAGAAACGTTGCAACCGAACGAAAACAGGAAGACGATATTTTGGTTCGTGAAGACGTTCCCTGGCAATGAATGGAAAAAAAGCGAGGATAATACGTCGTTATGTGGAGCGTGAAGAACAATTTCATGTAAATACAAGACCAAGTTTATGGTATAAATGGAGTCGTTAGACTAATATTCTATTTAAGATAACAGAATAATATCCAGCCCCGGAGTTTAAGAATGATGTAAATAAAATTGTAAACCAAAATAACAGAGGTTATTAAAATAGTAAAAGTAAATAGTGAAGATTTAGGCCAGTACATACGGAAGCCCCGACGGACATACACATACATACGCACACACAAATACATACACACCTACAAACACACACACGCGTGCGCACGCGCATATATAAACCTTATGCATTTCTACAGTATTTTCACCAAACTTAAGACATAGGTTACTTATGTACTCCGGATGGTCATGGGCACTTTCATTTTTCCAGATATTGATAATAGGGCCTCCCGGCAGATAACCCCCTTTGACCACTTCCTTGGAGTCGACTGAAGAACTGCAGTGCAATGCAACAAAACGTCATAACTTCTGGAGTTCTCAACCGATTTTCACAAAACTTGACACGTGGGCTACGTTTGTCCTACAGATGAATGTGAACTCTCAGAATTGGCACATATTGAGTAGGGGACTCCTGGGGGCAGGCACCCCTTTTTGGAAAAAGCCGATGATTTTGTAAAAGTATAGTTTTCGAAGCAGCACTGAATTATTGACATAAATGGTATACACAACTGCTATTTAATACCCGAGCAACGCCGGGTACCTCTACTAGTAACATATATAATGACACAATGCTTACAGGAAAGTCATAAAATCACTTATATCAACACAAGTGAGTGGATAAGTTCCTTCAGAATGAAAATATAAACAGCGCATATCAATAAATTTACAGTAGAATAACATAACAAATATGTTTTAAATATATAAATAACATTACAAATGCCTCGGTAACACTACAAGGGATGATACAATGAAAGATATATTCCTTCAATGTTACAATATTAAAGAAAATGTAAGGGAAGGGGTGAACAACGGAGCCAACACGAGAGCAAAAGACAGCAACGAGGAGTACTGGGCAACCTCTCTACTAAGCGAACTCTATAAATAAGAACTGAAGTGAACTGTCCGGGAACTGTGTGTACAGAGTCTGGTAGTCTCTCGTTTGGAGGAATTACACCTGGTAAATACCTTGGTTGTTATCCTCGTTTCTTACAGATATACAAACAGGTTTGTCACACCATCGTAACAATAACCCCGTCAACAGTTCTATGACCAAAGTCTTGGAAAAGAACCAACCACGACTTCTAACAGGAGAAAGGAGAAACGTTTGTGACATCTCGACAGGCAGGCCGGGATTTAGACCTTGAGGGGGCCGGGGCTCATACACAAAATAGAATACACAGCAACCCCCCCCCCCCCAATTTTACATATCAAAGTTAACTCGGAGTAGGTAATACACAAATATTAAATTCAAAAGTTCTAACCATTCTAAAACTAAAAAGCCTAGCTGAGGGCACATACATTGCTACATCTGTCGCTGGTGCTCCTCCCCCACACACACACTGCATGGGGCCCAGGGCAATTGCTCCCCCCAATAAATCCCGGCCTGGTATTAGACCATTCCACCCCCAGGTGAGTGAACTGGTACATGAAATAAAGTGTCTTGCTCAAGGACTCAACGCAACCACAGTCACAAAACTGAAATCCCAACCTCACGTTTGTGGGGCCCAACGTTATTAACCACTAGGCCACCCACCTTCCCCAAACATACAACACACGGCACTACCATGCTATTAGCTGTCAGAAGTGAAAGTTTCATCAACCTTCTCAATCGTAAACATCGTTTATTTCCGTATTACCACGCGTTTTGGCAGTATCGGTAGAGGGTCGGACGCCATGTTAGGGTGGTGGAGTGGCAGTATCGGTAGAGGGTCGGACGCCATGTTAGGGTGGTGGAGTGGCAGTATCGGTAGAGGGTAGGACGCCATGTTAGGGTGGTGGATTGGCAGTATCGGTAGAGGGTAGGACGCCATGTTAGGGTGGTGGATTGGCAGTATCGGTAGAGGGTCGGACGCCATGCTAGGGTGGTGGATTGGCAGTATCGGTAGAGGGTCGGACGCCATGTTAGGGTGGTGGATTGGCAGTATCAGTAGAGGGTCGGACGCCATGTTAGGGTGGTGGATTGGCAGTATCGGTAGAGGGTCGGACGCCATGTTAGGGTGGTGGATTGGCAGTATCGGTAGAGGGTCGGACGCCCATGTTAGGGCGGTGGATTGGCAGTATCGGTAGAGGGTCGGACGCCATGTTAGGGCGGTGGATTGGCAGTATCGGTAGAGGGTCGGACGCCATGTTAGGGTGGTGGATTGGCAGTATCGGTAGAGGGTCGGACGCCATGTTAGGGTCATGTATTGGCAGTATCGGTAGAGGGTCGGACGCCATGTTAGGGTGGTGGATTGGTAGTATCGGTAGAGGGTCGGACGCCATGTTAGGGTGATGTATTGGCAGTATCGGTAGAGGGTCGGACGCCATGTTAGGGTGGTGGATTGGTAGTATCGGTAGAGGGTAGGACGCCATGTTAGGGTGATGTATTGGCAGTATCGGTAGAGGGTCGGACGCCATGTTAGGGCGGTGTATTGGCAGTATCGGTAGAGGGTCGGACGCCATGTTAGGGCGGTGGATTGGCAGTATCGGTAGAGGGTCGGACGCCATGTTAGGGCGGTGGATTGGCAGTATCGGTAGAGGGTCGGACGCCATGCTTTCCAGCATAGTTATGTCCCTTTACGATATGAGTTCAAATCCCGCCGAGGTTGACTTTGCTTTTCATCCTTACGGGGTCGATAAAATAAAGTACCAGTAATGCACTGGGTATTTGCTGGCCTTGTGCCTAAAGTAGAAACAGTTATTTTAATAAAGCATATCGATGTAAGTGGAGTTACTTAAATGATTATCAATTACCTAAATGGTTATCAATTTCATGTATAGGGTTGGTGAAAAAAATTTGATAACCATATATTTGTTTTCTAATTTGGCCCTTTTAAGGGCCGCCTATATTTTCATTTAAGTTAATTCCACTGTTGGAGAAAATGACTTGTTTTCTACATTGATAACCATGACTATGAAAATATAAATGATTAAATCCAATTTATTTGATAACCATGACTTGTTTTCTAATTAACTTAAATTTGTTTTCTAATTTGGCCCTTTTAAGGGCCACCTATATTTTCATTTAAGTAACTCCACTTACGTCGATATGCTTTATTAAAATAACTGTTTCTATTTTAGGCACAAGGCCAGCATTTACCCAGTACATTATAAAGGATGTTTACGATTGAGAAGGTTGACGAAACTTTCACTTGTGACCGCTAATAGCAGGGTAGTGCCCACACAGTACGTCAGGATGCCAGGCAACAATTTACCGAAAATTAGAAGAATTTCGGTAAATAACGATACTGGCACCATTCTTAACTTCACTTGGCATCGTTTACACACATATATATATATATATATATATAACGAAGGAAATGTGGTAAGGAACCAGGTGGACCATAACGCACCAAAGTACTCAATACTTGAGGTAGTAGAGTGGGTAATAGGAACCAGTAAGACCCCGACAGCTGAGCTCAAGCCGTTTCGACGGCTAATTCTGGACTAAAATGGCTCAGCTGTCGGGGTCTTACTGGTTCCTATATATATATATATATATATACACACACATTATATATATA
>OZ024759.1:7665038-7695038 GCA_964016885.1 Eledone cirrhosa | reverse complement strand
TATATATACTCCAAATACTTGTTGAGTGCTTTTATATCAGTTATAAATATTTACTAGTTGTAACCCAACAATTTAAATATAACTTTCCATATATATATATATATATTTATAGCTATATACATACCCATAATTCAATATATATATATTTATACCACTCATATATATATATATATATATATATATATATATAACGAAGGAGTTGTGGTAAGGAACCAGATGGACCATAACGCACCAGAGTACTCAATACTTAGGGTAGTAGAGTGGGTAATAGGAGAAAGTATGACCCCGACGGCAGAGCTCAAGCCGTTTCGACGGCTATTTCTGGACTAGTCATATATATATATATATACATATATATATATCAGGGGCGAAGGGTGCGTGCATGCGTTATAGAATCTTGAGTTGAAGCAAGCAGACTTTTGGCTGCTTACTAAATCGTAGACACATAAAAAGATAACACATACAGACACCCACACACACACACACTAGATAACACTACATGCGGCTTTGACCGGGAGGGTCATTTAGAGGGAATGGGGGGGGGGGGGACAGGCCCACTTTCCGCCATGGCGATTGGAGTGCATGCCCTACTTTCCAGGTTACTCTTTGCCACTGATATATACATATATATGTATACAAGGACCTTGTTTTAGGGGGTACCAGGGGACAATCCCTCCCCCCCACACACACACACACAGTTTTTCAGGAACGGTGGATAAACCATCTTTTGTCCCCCCTACTTTTCCCCAATTAAAAAAAACAAAGAAAATCCCACTAACAAGCCATACATATGTATAATACATATTTTTACATGTTTATTTATGTGTATATATTTATATGACTATGGAGGCACATGGCTTAGTGGTTAGAGCATTGGCCTTGCAATCGAAAGGTTGTGAGTTCAATTCTCAGACTGGGTGATGTGTTGTTTCCTTGAGCAAGACACTTTATTTCACATTGCTCCAGTTTACTCAGCTGTAGAAATGAGATGATAAGGACTGGGGTCCCTATCATTCCACTGCAAAGTGGTCGTGGAGGTGCCATGGCAAAAAAGCACCCAGCACTCACTGTAAATGAGGTTGGTGTTAGGAAGGGCATCCAGCTGTAGAAATCAAGCCAGAATCAGTTCCCGTCCCACCCTTGCAAGCAGGGAGAAGTGGACGTAAAATGAAATGAAATGAAAAATGAAATATAGACCCTAACTTGCAATTGGTATTGAATTTCGTTCGATATTTACATCCATTTGCTAAAAATTAAAAATTTTGTTTATTCGATATAATAAATTCTTTTTAAGCTTAATTTTTTATATCTGAACTTCATTTGAATATATAAAATTTAATTAGCATAAAATACTTATGTAATAGGGGCCGGGATAGGGACAATAAGCAATTTATGCTCATTTAAGAATCAACAAATGTTGGTTTGTCCCCCTCACATTTTAAAGGCAAACGAGTCCCTATATATATATATCTCATCATCATTTTACATCCGCTTTTCCCTGCTTGCAAGGGTGGGACGGAAACTGATTCTGGCTTGATTTCTACAGCATATATATACATACATATATATGCATATATATGTATATATATGTATATATATATATGCATATATATATATATATATATATATATATATATATATATGTATATATATATATGCATATATATATATATATATATATATATATATATATATATGTATATATATATATGCATATATATATATATATATATATATATATATGTATATATATATATGCATATATATATATATATATATATATATATATATATATATATATATGTATATATATGTATATATATATATGCATATATATATATATATATATATATATATATATATATATGTATATATATATATATATATATATATGTATATATATATATATGTATATATATATATATATATATATATGTATATATATATATATATATATATATGTATATATATATATATATATATATATATATATATATGTATATATATATATATATATATATATATGTATATATATATATATATATATATATATATATATATATATGTATATATATGCATATATATATATATATATATGCATATATATATATATATATATGCATATATATATATGCATATATGCATATATATATATGCATATATATGTATATATATATATATATGCATATATATATATATATGCATATATATATATATATGCATATATATGTATATATATATATATGCATATATATATATATATGCATATATATATATATATGCATATATATATATATATGCATATATATGTATATATATATATATATGCATATATATATATATATATATGCATATATATATATATATATGCATATATATATATATATATGCATATATATATATATATATGCATATATATATATATATATATGCATATATATATATATATGCATATATATATATATATGCATATATATATATATATGCATATATATATATATATATATATATATATATATATGCATATATGCATATATATGTATATATATATATATATGCATATATATATATATATGCATATATATGCATATATATGTATATGTATATATATATATATATGCATATATATATATATATGCATATATATGTATATATATATATATATGCATATATATATGTATATATATGCATATATATATATATGCATATATATATCTATATCCAAAATTAAGATAAATTAAATGAATTTAATTTTGGATATAGATATATATATATACGGCTCCTTAATTGTAGAGCTATTTCTATTGAAGGGAATTTGACTGCTATTTCTAGTTGTCAAATACCTATTCACGCCACTGAAACGAAGCTGCTGTTATGTGTAGACACAACACGTGGTAGTGGCCAGATCAGGATTTGAACACATGTGAGCATGGATAGCTGGACATTATTCTTCCTTGTTGACAATCCAATAATATCCACTTTCCGTGACTTACCATCTGAAGCTCCGACGCCTGGCAACTGACTTAATAAACACCCACAAAATTGTTAACCATCTTGCCAACAACCCTGAGTACCTTTTTGATTTCCATGTGTCTAACACACGTGGACATGCCCACAAAGTAAGAAAACAGCACAGTTCCCATGACTTTCGGAAACATTTTTTCACGCTCAGAGTTGCTGAAGCATGGAACAAACTACCTGCATCAGTTGTTAGCTGCCGTGACACTGCATCCTTTAAGGCCTCCATGGAACAAACTACCTGCATCAGTTGTTAGCTGCCGTGACACTGCATCCTTTAAGGCCTCCATGGAACAAACTACCTGCATCAGTTGTTAGCTGTCGAGACACTGCATCCTTTAAGGCCTCCATGGAACAAACTACCTGCATCAGTTGTTAGCTGTCGTGACACTGCATCCTTTAAGGCCTCCATGGAACAAACTACCTGCATCAGTTGTTAGCTGTCGTGACACTGCATCCTTTAAGGCCTCCATGGAACAAACTACCTGCATCAGTTGTTAGCTGTCGTGACACTGCATCCTTTAAGGCCTCCATGGAACAAACTACCTGCATCAGTTGTTATCTGTCGTGACACTGCATCCTTTAAGGCCTCCATGGAACAAACTACCTGCATCAGTTGTTAGCTGTCGAGACACTGCATCCTTTAAGGCCTCCATGGAACAAACTACCTGCATCAGTTGTTATCTGTCGTGACACTGCATCCTTTAAGGCCTCTATGCTTCCCGAGATCCGCCAACACTACAGCTAACACATACACACATGTACTTCCCTGACATTTGTGTATTATTCTATGTACTATATTGACGAGTTGTAGTGCACCTGAGCAATTTACACAATAATTTCATTCATTATTATTAATTAGTGAAATATATTTCTTTAATGGGATATATACAAGGAAGGTTAATCATACTTAAAGGTATAAATTTAATTACTACCCAAACTAGCCATGCGTGGTTACACGCTTGTAAAAATTATCTCCTGTGATTATTCATGTATATTTATATGTTAATCAATTTTCTAGTTATTATATGCATAAATATGCATATATATATATATGCATATATATACATATATATATATATGCATATATATACATATATATATATATGCATATATATACATATATATATGCTTATATATGTATATATATGCATATATATACATATATATATGTATATATATGCATATATATATGTATATATATGCATATATATATGTATATATATGCATATATATACATATATATATGTATATATATGCATATATATATGTATATATATGCATATATATATATGTATATATATGCATATATATATATGTATATATATGCATATATATATATGTATATATATGCATATATATATATATATATATATATATATATATATATATGCATATATATATATGTATATATATGCATATATATATATATATATATATATATATGCATATATATATATATATATATATATATATATGCATATATATATATATATATATATATATATATATGCATATATATATATGCATATATATATATGCATATATATATATGCATATATATATATATATATATATGCATATATATATATGCATATATATATATGCATATATATATATATATATGCATATATATATATATATATATATATATATATATATATATATGCATATATATATATATATATATATATATATATATATATATATGCATATATATATATATATATATATATATATATATATATGCATATATATATATATATATATATATATGCATATATATATATATATATATATATATATGCATATATATATATATATATATGCATATATATATATATATATATATATATATATATATATATATATACCTTGTAACAGGTCGATTTCTCCATATCAGGCCACCACCTCTATCGATTGGTTCCAGTTCCAAGCATTAGGCGACATAATACCAGGTTTCCAAACACATGCATAGAGGACTTCTCCACAGAGGCAGTCTGCAATAAACACCTTAAATCTAAAATAGAATACAATGAAGTGGGGTAAAGTAGAGTACATGCACTGCTGGCACTCCAATGAAGAAAGTGAAAATAAAACAGGTCCCCAATATCTGCTATCTCTTAAAGTCTTCACGTTCGGTTACGCAACCCAACGTCCCACGTGAAATACACTGTATGGCCAAGTTGGCATCGAACTAAAGTGCCATACCATATGAAAATATACAACAGTAAATGCTATTCGTAATGGCTAGTCAGTCTCGTAGACAGAAAGCATATATAGAAAACTCCACTTATGGAATTACCTAGGGCAGGGTGAAGGAAAAGCAGTGATGGCTACGTTAATAAGCGAGCTTATTAGAATAAGTGTAAATTTCTGGTGTGTGCAAGTACTGCAGAAGATATAGTAAACTCACGGCTAAAACTACCAATGACAACAATGTTGTTTACATGCCCACCACGTGGTTGTCCTGTAGATTACTGAATCTGGAGGTTGTAATCTTTCCTGAGTCGGCTGGAAGTCAATATCAACTGTCGCACATTGCCTTGAATGTGGTTTTATAATTTATCATATTTGCAGCACAATTCATATTCCACAATTTCAAAAGTTATCTGCTCGTTAGTAACTCCCAATGAATAGCATTTACTGTTGTATATTTACATATGGTATGGCACTTTAGTTCGATGCCAACTTGGCCATACAGTGTATTTCACGTGGGACGTTGGGTTGCGTAACCGAACGTGAAGACTTTAAGAGATAGCAGATATTGGGGACCTGTTTTATTTTCACTTTCTTCATTGGAGTGCCAGCAGTGCATGTACTCTACTTTACCCCACTTCATTGTATTCTATTTTAGATTTAAGGTGTTTATTGCAGACTGCCTCTGTGGAGAAGTCCTCTATGCATGTGTTTGGAAACCTGGTATTATGTCGCCTAATGCTTGGAACTGGAACCAATCGATAGAGGTGGTGGCCTGATATGGAGAAATCGACCTGTTACAAGGCGATACTACTGGAGTGCACCATCTTTCCTATAAACAATCCTGCCTGTAAAGCTGCACCACAGCTAACCAACTTCTCTTTTTACTGACTCCTGCTTACAAGCTTTCATACTCTGCCTGTAAATCATGTATTTGCACTGCTTGTGAATTGATGTGTCTATGCTTTATTTTGTGTTTTGATCATGCTGAATAACACCCTCATTCATTTCTTGCTCTCCTCTCTCAACCTCCTTAAGATCTATTGCACCATTTATGTGATACACATTTGATGTAATTTTCTATGACATTATATGTATCATGTATTGAGTGTTGTTCTATACAGCGCTGGACTGGAACCCCCCTACTTGTCCTTCAAGTGACTGAGCTCGATGGAGCCTGCAACCTTTGATATATTTTTGTTTATAGGCTCTGATGAATCCTGCCCTAGGGTATGGATGAAACACTGTTAGCAAATAAAACAATGTATTTCTAAGCACTCTTTGGTTATTCCTAAACTTTATATATATATATATATATATATATATTATATACACAATATGTTGAAAAGGTAACACGCTAGAGAGAGATAGTGCGCCATCAATAAAAAAAGGAAAAACCACAGTGTATGGAATCCATAACCTATGAAAGGCAGGGTAGACACACAATAATTAAAAATAGCGAGACTCTATGGCTCCGTTAATTTATCGCGGTATATATATATATACAGCTTCCGTTACCTGGGTGACAAAATCAGCAGTGGGGGAGGGTGCTCTGAAAGTGCAGTAGCTAGAGTCAGAACTGGATGGAAAAAGTTCAGAGAGCTTATACCACTATTAGCCGCTAAAGGGTTCTCCCTAAAAATGAAAGGTAGGTTATATGATGCCTGCATACGAACAGCAATGTTGCATGGCAGTGAGACCTGGGCATTGTGTGCAGAGGATATACGCAGACTAGAGAGGAACGAAGTTTGCATGCTCCGCTGGATGTGCAATAGTAATATACGTGAACGGCAAAGCATAAACGAACTAAGGAAAAAATTAGAAATAAGAGGGATCAGATGTTGTTTACTCGAGAGAAGGCTACGTTGGTATGGTCACGTGATGCGCATGAAAGATGACAGCTGTATAACAAAGTGCAGGGCAATAAAGATAGACGGTAGCCACGGAGTAGGCAGACCCAGAAAAACCTGGGACGACATGATAAATTCCGACCTCACACGCTTACACCTCTCCAAGACAATGTCACTGGACCGAGACCTTTGGCGGTACTCAGTAATAGAGAAGACCCGCCTTACCTAAATACAAAGTAAAACCTACTACAGTCAGTAGGCATCTCTAACAAAACACACCCCCGTCCCACCACCCCCACCCCATCCACACCGCCCCTTTCAATGTAAAGTTATGTTGGTGCCACAACATCCAGGCCGAAACAAATGAGATTGTGTAGGTGTCACGACAAAAAAACACACAGTCCACGCTGTAATGTGGCCGTGTAGGCAACACGGTAAAAACCTCCCAGCCCCATACTGTAAATGTGGTTGGTGTTAGGAAGGCTATCCAGCTGTAGAAAACCCGCCAGACAGTCCTCGCTGTAATGTGGCCGTGTAGGCAACACGGTAAAAACCTCCCAGCCCCACACTGTAAATGTGGTTGGTGTTAGGAAGGGCATCCAGCTGTAGAAAACCCGCCAGACAGTCCTATGCGAGCAAGTCAACCACTCTTGCCTCAAGTGGGAAAACCCCTGTCCAAACCCATGCAAGCGTGGAACACGGACGTTAAACGTTGATGATGATGATGATGATGATATATATATATATGCTGGCTTGCCTCAAAAATCATTAGAGAGGTTGCCCAGTACTCCTCACTCCTGTCTTTTGCTCTGCTGTTGGCTCCATTATTCACCCCTTCCTTTACATTTTCTTTAATATTGTAACATTAAAAGAATATATCTTTCTGAAAGAATCGCGAGCTATTTATAATGTTGTCTAAGCATTTGTAATGTTATTTATGTATATATTTAAAACATATTTGTTATGTTATTCTACTGTAAATTTATTTATATGCTCTGTATAATAAACATAATTCTGTTCCTATATATATATATACACACACATATAAGTTGTTGCCCAGTATTCGCGGGGGTTATGTTCCTAGACTACCCGCGAAGAGTGAAAACCTGCCAATATTGGACATGGTCCATAAAAATGCCTATACACGTCAAAATATAACATAAAATACAAGGGGCGTCCAATAGGCCAGCAAATACAGTATAGTGTTATTAATTTAGCGTTAAAGAAATATATTTGCCGCAAAAAAAGCCATTAAAAAATCATGGAAGATATTTACGATCCCATGAATATGTGGTGGCTTCCACGGACATGAGTTAGGGTCTAAGGAAAATTCCATAAATAACAGGGACCACGAATGCTGGAGTACACTATATATATAATGAAGGAAATCATCAGGAAAACTTTTCTGATGATTTCCTTGAATGAAACAGTTCCAGTCCTGTAGAAGCCATTTCTATATTAAACATTATATACTCTGCTATGTATTGAGTACCTTACTGTGGTTACCCAAGATTGATTAAAGGATGAAAACTACCAATTTTCTGGCAGTTTTCTCCTGGTAAAATGTTAATTAAGCAGGTAAATTACCTGTGCTGTTACACTATCTGTCGCAAAGTCATGTTTTAGTTGTTCCAGTACTCTGCTGTCTGAGTTCGAATCCCAGGAAAACCAACTTTACCATTCCTCCTTGTGAGGAGCCAGGAGGGAGGGCTACCTGCTGTAGGGACCCCAGTCATTCACTTTAGGGCCCTTAATTCTCAGGGGGCCCCTAGTCCCTGGAGTAGAGTCTCTTGCCGCTCTGTAGGGCCCCTAATTCCTTGAGTACACCTAGTCCATGAAACAGGGCCTCTAGTCCCAAGGGTAGAGCTACTTGTCCCCAGGGAAGGGTCTCTAGTCAACAGAGTGCCCATAAACCGCACAAAAGGCACTAACAGGAACGAAGTGGAATGAGCTTCTCAGCTAATACATCAATCTATTTTATTGGCCTCAAAGGCCAAAAGCAGTAGATTATAAAATATAAGCTATATATATTGTATTGTAATATAATATTCTGTATGATATATATATATAGTTATGTAATAAACAACATAAGATAATTATTTCATTTACCAGTGGTTTCTTGATGTCAGATATTTATATGTCTTCAGTCGTCAGAAAGGTTATTTATTCATTCTGATGACTGAAGACAGATATAAATATCTGTCTTCAAGAAACCACTGGTAAATGAAATAATTATCTTATGTTGTTTATTACATAACTAATAAGTTCTGTAGCCTACATAGAGCACTCTCTGTAGACTACATAGAGCACTCTCTTTTCCTGTGGATTGGTAGTATAGCTAGACAGCCGGACGCCATGCTTTCCAGCATAGTTACGTCCCTTTACGATCTGAGTTCAAATCCTGCTGAGGTTAACTTTGCCATTCATCCTTATGGGGTCGATAAAATAAAGTACCAGTAATGTACTGAGATAATTGCTGGCCTTGTGCCAAATGTAGAAACAATTATATACATATATAATATAAGCTATATATTTGGTTATATATAGTTTACGCCATGGGAATCAATTAAAAAGTACATATAAAACAGTTACCAAGAGTTGTTAATGTAGCTATTGCTGGTGATGTGAGGCTGTTGTAGACTGTTGTTGTTGTTGGAGTGAAAACAGGGAGCAACAGATAATGGTATATGCTATATATATGTATGAGATGTAAGAATGGTATTTAACTAATGTAATGGTACGTGATGGGGCCCACCCTCAGCCCCAGCGGACAGAATGGAGAAGGCATTTCCCCAGAGGACGGCAAGGGAGACGTGCTGGAAAAGCCACTCCAACTCGCGGGGCTCACACCTGCGGCTGGCCAGCTCAGCGCCTATCGTGGTGAGTAAGGAGGTAGCCCTGGGGCCGAGGACACCAGAAGTTTCCACTGCCAGGGAACGACCGCAAACCTGTCGGAGAGCGACCGGTATTGTATTGTAATATAATATTCTGTATGATATATATTAGATACATATTAGGAGATGGTGAAAGGTTTAAGTTTTAGTATTTAAACCGGTCATATCCAGGGGTAGACCCTGTTTAAACCGGTCATATCCAGGGGTAGACCCTGTTTAAACCAGTCATATCCAGGGGTAGACCCTGTTTAAACCAGTCGTATCCAGGAGTAGACCCTGTTTAAACCAGTCATATCCAGGAGTAGACCCTGTTTAAACCGGTCATATCCAGGGGTAGACCCTGTTTAAACCAGTCGTATCCAGGGGTAGACCCTGTTTAAACCAGTCATATCCAGGGGTAGACCCTGTTTAAACCAGTCATATCCAGGAGTAGACCCTGTTTAAACCGGTCATATCCAGGAGTAGACCCTGTTTAAACCGGTCATATCCAGGGGTAGACCCTGTTTAAACCAGTCATATCCAGGGGTAGACCCTGTTTAAACCGGTCATATCCAGGGGTAGACCCTGTTTAAACCAGTCATATCCAGGGGTAGACCCTGTTTAAACCAGTCGTATCCAGGAGTAGACCCTGTTTAAACCAGTCATATCCAGGAGTAGACCCTGTTTAAACCGGTCATATCCAGGGGTAGACCCTGTTTAAACCAGTCGTATCCAGGAGTAGACCCTGTTTAAACCAGTCATATCCAGGAGTAGACCCTGTTTAAACCGGTCATATCCAGGGGTAGACCCTGTTTAAACCAGTCGTATCCAGGGGTAGACCCTGTTTAAACCAGTCGTATCCAGGAGTAGACCCTGTTTAAACCGGTCATATCCAGGGGTAGACCCTGCTTAAACCGGTCATATCCAGGGGTAGACCCTGCTTAAACCGGTCATATCCAGGGGTAGACCCTGTTTAAACCGGTCGTATCCAGGGGTAGACCCTGTTTAAACCAGTCGTATCCAGGAGTAGACCCTGTTTAAACCGGTCATATCCAGGGGTAGACCCTGTTTAAACCAGTCATATCCAGGGGTAGACCCTGTTTAAACCAGTCGTATCCAGGGGTAGACCCTGTTTAAACCGGTCATATCCAGGGGTAGACCCTGTTTAAACCGGTCGTATCCAGGGGTAGACCCTGTTTAAACCAGTCGTATCCAGGGGTAGACCCTGTTTAAACCAGTCGTATCCAGGAGTAGACCCTGTTTAAACCGGTCATATCCAGGGGTAGACCCTGTTTAAACCAGTCATATCCAGGGGTAGACCCTGTTTAAACCAGTCATATCCAGGGGTAGACCCTGTTTAAACCAGTCGTATCCAGGGGTAGACCCTGAGCAAGAAGGTTGGATAACATCCATAAGCTTGGCTGGTCACACTTGAGGATCCAATCAGAGGGTGTTTGAGGACTCAGCTCCCACGACCCTCTCAGGAATAAGTGGGCGAAGAAGAAGTACCCAGCCAGAATTCTCTTACCTCTTTCTGTTTAAACCGGCTGTGACCAGCTGCTCATACTGATGTTAAGGTATTGTTCTCAAAATAAATAATATCAAAATCTCATAGATTTGATACTATGTGAGGTAATAACTTTACCATGAAAATATAGTAGTAAATATAGAGTTATGTAAATACTAAAGGATTAAAGTGTTTATATATATATATATATATCATCATCATCTTACGTCCCCTTTACCCTGCTTGCAAGGGTGGGACGGGTCCTATTCAGCAGAACATATCTCCACCCGTCACGGTCCTTCGTCATCTCCTCGGTGAGTTTCAGCCATCTAAGGTCTGCTCTCACCACCTCCGCCCATGTTTTTCGTGGTCTACCTCTACTGCGTTCTCCTTCTACTGGGACTTCCTGGCACTTCTTCACCCATCGGTCATCCTCCATGCACATCACATGTCCATACCATCTCAATCTTCTCTCCCGCACACCACAACTTATGACCTCTTATACCCAGTTTCTTTCTCAACTCGTCTATGCTTGGTCGTTCACGCACATTGACATTGCACATCCAACGGAGCACGTTTTAATTATTTTTCCCTTTGTCGATCATGTGTCATGGACTGAAAAAAGTTTTATTGTGAGAATATAAAGCATGTCACAAGACAGCTGCCAATCAATCAAAGTACAGAGTCATATGTTGTGTGTGTGTATACATGTGTGTATATATATATATATATATATATATATATATATATATACACACACACATATACATACCCCACTCTCCAGAGCGTGAAATTAATAAACATTTGTTGTACTGCCTCTGTTTTGTTCCTGTTCAAATTTTTCCATTATATATATATATATATATATATATATATATACACACACACGCGCATATACATATATATATATATATATATATATATATATATATACACATATATACATTTATATATATGTGTGCATATGTATATGTGTGTGTATATGTATGTGTATATATATGTGTGTGTGACCCTCTTCCTGCTATATCAAGCATTAACCTAATATATACCTTCCATATACTGTACCGATTGTGTTGTTATTTCTGTTTACATTTTACATATATATATATATATATATATATATATATTTAAAAGATTACAGGTGTAACAGATTAGAGCAAACATCACGGGCGCTCTATCTCAAAATTATTTTTGAAAAGCAATAGAAATGCGCAACCGGTAAAACTTAAAACCAAAACTGAATACTAACCAATACTATTAATAAATTTTACTTATTCCTAATTAAACTTTTTTTCACTGGGAACAATTTGTCAACATTTTCTTTTCCTTTTACCAATATAGATATATATGGAGGCACATGGCTTAGTGGTTAGAGCTTTGGCCTTGCAATCGAAAGGTTGTGAGTTCAATTCTCAGACCGGGTGATGTGTTGTTTCCTTCAGCAAGACACTTTATTTCACATTGCTCCAGTTTACTCAGCTGTAGAAATGAAATGATAGGGACTGGGGTCCCTATCATTCCACTGCAAAGTGGTCGTGGAGGTGCCACGGCAAAAAAGCACCCAGCTGTAGAAATCAAGCCAGAATCAGTTCCTGTCCCACCCTTGCAAGCAGGGAAAAGTGGACGTAACATGATGATGATGATGATATACATATATATATATATATTAAATTAACCTGGCTAAGACTAAAGTTCTATTTTGTAGGAAAGAAAATAAGGCGGCGGTCCCTTCCAGGAAATGGCCATGCTCAGTGTGTAGGAAAGGCGTAGGTAGAAACTCCATTTTATGTCCCAAATGCAAAGTATGGGTGCATAAAAGATGTAGTGGGATCACAGGTAAGCTAACTAAGAACATAGATTTTACATGTGGCCGGTGCTCTGGTGCAATAAGTAGCAGCAAGTGCCCACAAAATACTAGCTCTTTCAACTGCGCAGAGGGCTCTATAGAAATAGTGGACAGCTTCCGTTACCTGGGTGACAAAATCAGCAGTGGGGGAGGGTGCTCTGAAAGTACAGTACTAGAGTCAGAACTGGATGGAAAAAGTTCAGAGATATTATACCACTATTAGCCGCTAAAGGGTTCTCCCTAAAAATGAAAGGCAGGTTGTATGATGCCTGCATACGAACAGCAATGTTGCATGGCAGTGAGACCTGGGCATTGTGTGCAGAGGATATACGCAGACTAGAGAGGAATGAAGCTTGCATGCTCCGCTGGATGTGTAATAGTAATATAAGTGAACGGCAAAGCATAAACGAACTAAGGAAAAAATTAGAAATAAGAGGGATCAGATGTTGTTTACTCGAGAGAAGGCTGCGTTGGTATGGACACGTGATGCGCATGAAAGTCGATAGCTGTATAACAAAGTGCAGGGCAATAAAGATAGATGGTAGCCACGGAATAGGCAGACCTAGAAAAACCTGGGACGAGCTGATAAACTCCGATCTCACACACTTACACCTCTCCAAGACAATGTCACTGGACCGAGACCTTTGGCGGTACTCAGTAATAGAGAAGACCCGCCTTACCCAAATACATAGTAAAACCTACTACAGTCAGTAGGCATCTCTAACTTCTATGTAAAGTTATGTTGGTGCCACACCATCCAGGCCGAAACAAATGAGATCGTGTAGGTGTCACGACAAAAAAACACACAGTCCACGCTGTAATGTGGCCGTGTAGGCAACACGGTAAAAACCTCCCAGCCCACACTGTAAATGTGGTTGGTGTTAGGAAGGGCATCCAACTGTAGAAAACCTGCCAGACAGTCCTATGCGAGCAAGACAATCACTCTTGCCTCAAGTGGGAAAACCCCCGTCCAAACCCATGCAAGCGTGGAACACGGACGTTAAACGTTGATGATGATATATATATACATATCATTATCATTTCATCATTTCATTTTACGTCCGCTTTTCCCCTGCTAGCAAGTGTGGGACGGGAACAGATTCTGGCTTGATTTCTACAGCTAGATGCTCTTCCTAACACCAACCTCATTTACAGTGAGTGGTGGGTGCTTTATTGCCGTGGCACCTCCACGACCACTTTGCAGTGGAATGATAGGGACCCCAGTCCTATCATCTCATTTCTACAGCTGAGTAAACTGCAGCAATGTGAAATAAAGTGTCTTGCTCAAGGAAACAACACATCACCCGGTCTGAGAATTGAACTCACAACCTTTCGATTGCAAGCCAAATGCTCTAACCACTGAGCCATGTGCCTCTCTCTCTCTCTCTCTCTATATATATATATATATATATATATATATATATATATATATAATATATATAATATATATATAAATATATAATATATATATATATATATATTATATATATATATATAATATATATAATATATATATAAATATATAATATATATATATATATATATATATATATATATATATATATATATATATATATATATATATATATATATATATATATATATATATATATATATATACAAAAGTTTTATTTAAAATTGTTGGGTTACAACAAGTAAATATTTTATAACTGATATAAAGCACTCAACAAGTTTTGGAGTAGATATACGATATTAAACAAATGGAGACTATATTTATAAAACCATATTTATTTTACCAAACCGGCTTCCTATATAACGGTTGCTCAATATTTATGGTACGTCAAAATTATTTATAAAACTGTTTATATATTGTATTGTATTTTATCTGAAGAAGGCATGCCATATTTTTAATATGGTATCCCTGAAATATGTATAATGAAATAAATATGGTTTTATAAATATAGTTTCCATTTGTTTAATATCGTATATATATATATATATATATATATATATATATATATAGTCATCTCGGGAATTTTACCCACACTAGATAGATATATACATATATATCATCATCATCCTCAATTGTTGTGCTCATAGTTTTTTGGCATTAATATATACACTGGTTGGATGCCCTTCCTAACACCAGCACCACTTTACAGCATGGACCAGGTGCTTTTATTTGTGCCACCTGCACTAGAGAGGTTGTCTTACTGGACTCAGGGGCCCTATCCACCCCTCCATTTTACAGCATGGACTTGGTGCTTTTATTCATGCCACCAGCACTAGGGAAGTTGTCTTACTGGACTTAGGGGACTTCTCTACCCCGCACCAATTTATTCGGAGTGGTAGCTCTTCTAGACGGGTTGCCTACACTACAGTTTACGGAGCCACCACCCCTTGTCTGTTCTATGATATATTCACGAGGGAGTGGTTAGCATACAGCGTCGGGCATGTATACCGAACGTGGTGGAGGTGGGGCGAGTGTATATACATACATACTAGAACTTTAGTCTTACACAAGTTAACTTTCAGGCCTTTTGATATTCTAGGCCATGCTTCGATGTTTGCAATTTTTTCTCTAGTTAAGCGATAGATTCAGCTATGAGCGTTAGATCATCTGCGTATAGAAGTTCCCATGGGCAGCTGGTCATAAACTCCTCTGTTATAGTCTGAAGGGCAATAATAAATAGTAGGGGGTTAAGGACAGAGCCTTGATGAACACCAACTTTTACGCTAAACTCTTCACTATATTCATTATTAATTCTAACCTTGCTGACTGTTTCTTTAAACATAGCTTGTATAGTTCTCACAAGCCATTCATCTACTCCTAGTTTTCTAAGAGCCCACCAGATAATGGAGCAGGGGATTCTGTCAAATGCCTTCTCCAGATCTACAAAAGCTAAGTAGAGGGGTTTACTTTTAGATAGGTACTTCACCTGTAGTTGTCGAACAAGGAAAAGAGCGTCTGTATATATATATATATATATACATGTATATATGGGATAACAAATTATCGTTATAGGTAATCCAGTTAGAGGTTGTGAATACTCTGTATTGGGGATAGTTTTAGTGTACGCCGTTGTTTGACTCAACAAGGGGTTTCCTTAGTTAGGCTGCGAGTTCTTGGGAGTACCTATGCAGGTTATACTTGGAGTAATGATAGTGAAAGAGTGAAGAATAACATGGTGAACAGTACAAAAAGGGTTTTATTTACAATTAACAATTTATTTACAGTATTAACAATTGTTTCATTGATTAAGTTGTCTAAAATTGCTAATCACTTGAAGTTGTGTCACTCAAAAATCATCAGAAAAACTGTTTAAAATTATACACGGCATTTGTAATGTACTATGAAAATTCAAATCACAACATCAGTAATAAAGAAAGAAAAAGAAAAAAAGAAAAAGATAGAGAAAAAGATATATATATATATATATAAAAAAAGAAAAAGAAAAAGGAAAAGAAAAAATAATAAATAAGTTAGAATGAAGATGATAAAAATAAATAAATAAATGTATGTGTATGTGTGTGTGTGTGAAGAGAAGTGAACATAATATGATTGTTGAAAATAGTTATGGTGTTGGTGGTTAAATATAAAGATGTGATGGCATAAACATGAAAATATGAAACATATACATATATATATATATATGTATATATATATATATATATATATATATATATATATATGTATAAATTGGTTAAATTAATAAATTAATAAATTGGAAGTTATGTTAGAAGTGAAGAGAGTACGATAGGATATAATGTAAGAGGTGAAATAGATTTAGGGAAAGAGAGTGAAAGAAAGAAAAGTTAGGAGGTTATGATGTTGATTCATTGATTAGTTGATTTATTAACAGTTAATAATAATAATAATGGGTTATTATAATAGACTCAGGTGATACAATTTGAATTATGGAATTGTTGGGTCAAATCAAGTTGGTTTGAAATTAGCGAATTTAGTAGCTGCTTTATGCCTACAGAAAGCTGACTGTTCAATTTTGCTGTTAAGCAGCATTTTGTCACCTCCTCCCTGGAATGACGTCAATAGAACAGAGACAGACGGAATCCCTGCTGGCCCTCACATACAGGCTGTTCATGGAACAAGCAATACTCCTCCCAACAAGAGGCGAGAATGTCCTAGACCTCTGTTTTACAAACAACAAAGTGCTCATCCACAATGTAAAGGTGACACCAACAATTCTCTCGGATCATAACTTAGTAGAGCTAATGATATGTGGTCCAAGAGAACCAACAGAGACAAAACCATCAAGAAGCTCCGGGGTGTTATCCAGCCTTAACTTCTACAAGGCTAACTGGAAAAATATCAAGAGAGAAATCCGGAAGCAAACATGGAGTGAAAACACCGCCACACAAGACAATAACACACAATTTCAACACTTCATGACAACGATACACACTATATACCAAAAGTTTGTCCCGGAGAAAAAGGCCAACAGACACAAAAATCTTATTCCCAGAGATAGGAAAATCCTTATGAGACGTAAAACCAAACTCTCAAACCAGTTGAATGCTCAACAAGAAGGAATCCTATTTGAAACGTGCACTACTTGGCACCGAGATTGCACTCAAACTTTCCCATGAAAATGAGAGGGCAAAGAAAGAAAGCAGGGCCATAGAAAATATTAAAACAAACCCTAAGGCCTTCTTTAAATTTGCAAAAGAAACTGCCTCGGTACACTGCAAGATTGGGCCACTCTTCCATAAAGACGGTTCATTAACCAAGAATCCCCAAGAGATATGTGAAATACTGAATGAACAGTACAAAAGTGTGTTCACATGTCCACTGAGGCACATGCAAATAACAAAGCCAGAAGAGTTCTTTGATGCCACAACACTCCATGAAGAAATGGCGACCATCAACCACAGAATGGAGGAGGATGTGGTATACGCCATTGATGAAATTAGAACAGACTCGGCTGCTGGACCGGATGGATTCCCAGCAGTTCTCTTAAAAACATGTAAGCGGGCCTTAGCAACTCCACTGACGATGAAGAATATCCTAGAAAGCAATAGTAATAGCTTTACTTCAGGAACTAGGAGCGACCGTGACAGAAAATGCAACTGTCGTGACAGGGGAAGCTGCCCTCTCAGGGGAAACTGCCTGACTGATAATGTTATTTATAGGTGCACCATAACTAGCCATAATAGAGTTAAACACTATATAGGGGCCACCTCTGGCCAGTTCAAAACGAGATTTAGAACACATCTCCACTCTTTCCGGAACAAAAAACTAAGACACTCCACGTCACTTGCCAATTACGTCACTACATTAAAAGATGCCAACATCAGCTTCTCCACATACTGGGATATTGTCGGTAGGGCTGCACCCTACAATTTCAAGAGGAAGTGCGAGCTTTGCCTCATGGAGCTTTACTATATCATAAGAACACTCCTTGAACTCATAAACAGCAGAGCCAAATTGGTCATAAACTGCAGATGTCTTATTTTGGGTGGGAACCGACTGTGGCATGAAAACTATAAATTGGGTCCCCCTGCCCAAACCATAACACTGTGGAGGGCAGGCGGTGCAAACAAACATCTGTGAACTAAATATGAATCCCAGACCCGGCTCGAACCGGCAATAGTAAAGCAGCACCCACAAAATAACAATGCAAAACACCATCATGTGGACGGGTAAAAAAGCAGTGGGGGGCGATTATTCAAGCACCGGCCGGAGTTACTCCCCTTTCTCTGTGGCAAAAACAACATATGTACTTAAACGAAGAATGAACTCTGATGTAAATTTAACCTTAAAACCCCTTCTGGGTCGTGTACTGATCATTTTTTTGTTTTCTATGCCCTTGAGAAGCCCTTTTTGGGCGAAACGTATGTAGGTGCATAGTTATATAAACATGTTTTAACGGTTTATACTCCTTTGTATTCATTCCACTTGTAACAGCTCTGCTTATACAACACTTCATCCACCGTATGCAGTTCTCTGATTACAATCAGAGAGATAAAATCAGAGTATATAGAGGAGCCAGAACCAAATGGGAAAAAATGGTAAATAATGACACAAATGGGACCTGCCCCTTGTATAGGAGCAAATTTTGGAATAGAATAGAAAGAACTAGGAATAAGGCTAATAGAATAAACTCATGGTATGATAGCAATAAATACCAGAGTGTAATGTTCATCAATACAACCCCTAGAGGTGAATTAGCTTACAAATTTAGAAGGGCCCTAGATAAACATAAACTCAATATTAAGATAGTAGAAAGACCAGGTACCTCCATAAAAACACTTATTAGCAAGACATACCCTTTTCAAAGACCTCCTTGTATAGATAAGAAATGTATAATCTGTAAATTAAGCCCCATATTAACTGTAAAACTAGAAATGTAGTATATAGCGTAAGATGTACTGAAGGACAATGTAGAGATAAAAATATAGTGTACATAGGTGAGACAGCTCGTAGTATAGGGGAACGGATAAATGAACACTGGCGAGACCTTCAAGATAGTAAAGAATCATCTGTACTCTACCAACATGCTAAAATAGAACATAAGGGTAAATTAGAGAACATAGAAATAAAAATAGAATCTACACACAGAAAAGACACAATGTTTAGACAAATCACAGAGGCAATAAACATAAATGAACTCCAACCAAAATTAAATAGAAAACATGAATGGAACAGCAACATCACAACTTACAATTAAGGACAAAATGAAAACACACACATAGAACAAACAACCAACCAGTAACATGTAAATAAACAAATAAATAAACGAATATAAACACACACAGACACCCGGATGTAACACATGCGTAAACTAAGCACACAACACACACACAAAAACAAGATGGCGTAGGACAGAACAAACGAGAGGCACAAAAACAAAGAAAAGAATCCCCAGTCACTGAAGAGGTCACAGATTGTGTGACGAAAGAACTTTGACAATATATAAACAATCATCTGGTTGTGGAACCAACCAACCAACCGGAAATTTATAAATTTATTATAATAAATTGAAGTGAAAGCAACTGGTGCGTGTGTTTCTTCCACGCTTGCATGGGTTTGGACGGGAATTTTCCCACTTGAGGCAAGATTGATTGTCTTGCTCGTATAGGACTGTCTGGCGGGTTTTCTACGGCTGGATGCCCTTCCTAACACCAACCACGTTTACAGTGTGGACTGGGAGGTTTTTACCGTGTTACCTACATGTATATACATATGTATATATATATATATGTATATAGATATATGTATATATGTATATATATGTATGCATATATATATATGTATGCATATATATATATGTATGCATATATATATATGTATATATATGTATGCATATATATATATGTATATATATGTATGCATATATATGTATGCACATATATGTATGCACATATATGTATGCATATATATATATGTATGCATATATATATATATATGTATGCATATATATATATGTATGTATATATATATATGTATATATATGTATGCATATATATATGTATGTTTATATGAAATATATGAAATATAAGAATCAAAGAACTATTCAAAACATTTTTGTGCTTACAACTGTTTCCTCCAAACCGAGGTTTGGATTCTTCGGAGCAATTTATTAATGAATGATATATGTATGTATATATATGTAAGTATATATATGTATATATATGTAAGTATATATATATATGTATATATATGTAAGTATATATATATATGTATATATATGTATGCATATATATATGTATGTATATATATGTATGCATATATATATGTATGTATATATATGTATGCATATATATATGTATATATATATATATGTATGCATATATATATGTATATATATATGTGTGTGTATCTATATATATGTATATATATATGTGTGTGTATCTATATATATGTACATATATATGTATATATATATGTGTGTGTATCTATATATATGTACATATATATGTATATATATATGTGTGTGTATCTATATATATATGTACATATATATATATATATATGTGTGTGTGTATCTATATATATATGTACATATATATATATATATATGTGTGTGTATCTATATATATATGTACATATATATATATATATATATATATATATATATATATATATATATATATATATATATATATATATACTATAAAGCTGACAGCTGTATGTAGGTAACAAACTTTTCACCAAACGACTGGACCAAACAGCACCAAATTTCCAAGGAAAAAAATGAGAGTATTTCTGTCTACTGAATTTTGTTAAACGATTAAAGACATTATTTAAATATTTACTTCTTTCAAATTTCAAATGTCAACACTTCCGGTTATACGACATTCCTCACTTTTTCTTATGACGTCGCACAACATTCCCCTCTTTTTCTTAGTCTGTCTTTTTAGATAGATACATAGCTATAATGTAGAGCCCTTATAATATGTCTCTGTATGACTGACTGTCTGCATTAGATAACGTTTTTCGAAATATTTACTTCTGCGTTCACAGACTGATTTATTTAGTTAAGGGTAAAAGCAGCGATTCTTTGCTTAAACTTTAATCTGTTATTTTAATATATATATTCGTGTACAGATATTTTTGCATAGACAAAAACAAAAACCTATTTATTTCACGAAAGCACAGACGGCTTATCGTCATTGTTACTGTTCGAGGTTAGAGGACCACAGTCTTTCCAAGATCTGAGAACCATCAATGGCCATCAATGTTCCACTTACTGTTAGGCTTGCCAGATGCGTGGTATGTTACACAATGACAGCCATTGACACCTCACCCTGCTAAATAGCTAAAGTCCCTTCTCAGCTGCGAAAACTTTTTGCTATTATGCTGCACAACTGCGATATCGCCGACCCTCTCGCACTGTGGAACAACCACTGCGAAAGTCTAGCTGAGGACATCCTCCACCGCACACGCAGACACAATCCAAACGTAACATACGATGTAGTTTTCAGTGAGGCGCTCATTTGTCTTGAAAACAGTGTCCTGGAGATTGGTGGTAGGCCTCTAAGCCACTACAGCTTACCTGCTCCTAACAGGAGTGTCCAGAGGTCAACGTCTACAGAGCTTCTCCGTGAGACGAGCTATGAAATCAGTGATTCTCCCATGGTCAATTGTATGTAGGATGCTCTAGGATGAGCTCGCCAAACAATCTCTTCATCTTTGCTCCGGAGGGCCGAACAAAAAATATTGTATACTCTGAGGCTCTAACAATGTAATTTAAATATTTTCTGTTACTTGGAATTTCCATTATGGTTGTACAAATTATTGTTTGTTAAAAAATGTGTTCTCTGTTCAGCTTTTATTGTTGTAACTATCAATTTTCTTTAACGTACTGGCTGCTGAACTGGGGAACCCTAAAAACTATTCAAACCCAACATCAGAGCACCTTAAACCCCCCCCCCCCCTGCTGACTTGAGAGAGCGTGTGGTATCTTTGCACTGGAGTGGAGGGGGGGGGGAATTCCTGTATATATATATGTATGTATGTATGTATATATATATATATATATATATATGTATGTATGTATGTATATATATATATATATATATATATGTATGTATGTATGGATGGATATATACAGGGTGTGGGCGATATTTGTTCGCAATTTTCAAATGCTAATTTTATGCAAATTTTTTTTACTTCCGTTGTCACTCTTGTCTTCATAAAAACAGTGACTATATTTCCATTATTTATTTTCAGAATAATTGATTATGAATAATTTTGAACCTCCAAATTTGAGGAAGGGACACGGAGTTCTTCTTGGAATCCGCGCCGGGAGGACAAATAAGGAAATTTTAGACTTTCTCAGCGTCAGCAGGAGAATGGTGGAAAAGGTCAGAAAGGAATTGGAAAATTCAGGATTCGACTACGAAGCAACATCAGAGAGGAAAACACATGATCGACGATCTGACGCCTTCAAAACGCCCGAGTTCATCGCTGAAGTTCAGGATATCATCAACAATGAACCTAGCAAGTCGATGCGTGCCATTGCAAGGGAGAAAGGCATGGATGAAAAGCTCATTAGGCTGGTGGTATATGAAAACATTCGCTACGTTTCATACAAGATGAGGAAGGGACAATTTCTGTCAAAGGCGATGCAAGAAAAGCGACTGAAGCACGCAAAGAAGCTGATCAACAAGTTGAAACACCCACTGCAGCCAGACATACTGTCGTTTTTCTCCAACGAGAAAAACTTCTGCCAAGACCAGAAGATCAACTCCCAGAACAACAGGTGGTTCGCTGTCTCATCCAAAGACATGCCCAGAGTCATGCAAACAAAGTTTCCAGTGACAACATTGGTCTTAGGTGTCGTCAGCAGTCAAGGTGACGTCATGCCACCTCACTTCTTCCCTGAGTGCCCCAAGCTGAACACCGATGGATACATCCGCGTTCTGAATGAGGTAGTAAAGCCCTGGATCAACCAGGTAGCTGCAGGTAGGCCATACGTGTGGCAGCAAGACTCAGCGCCCTGCCATACCAGCTGAAAGACCCAAGCCTGGCTGTCAGAGAACTTCATCTGACATCTGGCCTCCCACCTCGACTTCTTTGTGTGTGGCGCAATGGAACGAGACACCAACAGATCTAGCAGCAATACGAAAGACGATCTGAAGGCCAGGATCACAAGTGCCTTTAGGGGCCTAAGTCGAGGGACAGTGACGAAGGCCTGTAGCCGGTTCCGAGGCCGCCTTGAGGCTGTCATCAAAGCCAATGGTGGGTTTATCGAGTGAGATCGAAAGAACAAGTGATGAAGACAAACTGACCCAAGTTTGATAAATAAACCTTAAAAAATAAAACTACTGTGTTATTTTTTCCTAGACAGTAATCTTGCGAACAAATATCGTTCGCACCCTGTCTATATGTATGTATGTATGTATGTAAGTATATATATATGTCAGGTCACCAGTTGGTGCTACTGCTAACATGTATCCCAGTACAACCTGTCTCATGGTCGGGTCGTTGGCAACTAAACTGGCAACCCCACCAAGGTTTCTTGGTGAGGAAGGTGACTTTGGACATCCTGCAGGACTAAAAACAAAACCTGTCAAAGGGCAAAGGAGCTCTTAAGAGTCAATGACCATCCAAAATCACCTTTGTCAAGGCAGAATTCTAGGAGAAGGAAAACTCTGATATAACACCTGCAACCCTGATGGTATCCAATGATGTTGACTTGTTCTCCTTTTTGGTAAATATCATCTTGGTTAAGAGAGTGGGACTGGCTTTGTGCAGTGCCTTTGCTCACTATAAAAGCTTCACGGCACAGGCATTGCTTTATATCTGGAGATCTCTCTTCACTTGTCGTCACATGGTACCATGGGCCCAGCACTATGTGTCAATAATTGTCACAAGTGTAGTGTTTGTACCAGAGTTTTGAAGTCGCTGGCTGGACTAAAAGTCACACTCGTTCAGCGCATCGGTAAGGGTTCTCCTACATGGATATAAAGTAGTGGCCGTACTCGAAAACGAGTTGGCAGCCACCATATATATATGTATATATATAAATTTTGAGTATATGTTGGTTGTTTACCGACACCTCAGTATGCAGATTGGAGCACTCGACGAAGTACGCAGTATATCTATACTATAATTTATAATAAACGAAGCCAAATTTTACATATTTGACTTAATTATTTTATGTATATATATCATCATCCTCATTTTACGTCCGCTTTTCCCTGCTTGCAAGGGTGGGACGGGTCTTATTCAGCACAGCATCTCTCCACTCGTCACGGTCCCTCGTCATCTCCACCGTGAGCTTCAATGATCTGAGGTCTGTTCTCACCACCTCCGCCCATGTTTTTCGTGGTCTATCTCTACCACGTCTTCCTTCAACTGGCATTTCCCGGCACTTCTTCACCCATCGGTCATCCTCCATGCGCATCACATGTCCATACCTCTGCAGTCTCCTCTCTCGTACACTACATTCTATCCCTCTCAGACACAGTTTCTCTCTCAACACATTTATGCTGGGTCGTTCACGCACATTTACACTGCACATCCAACGGAGCATGCTTGCCTCATTTCTCTCCAGCCGTCGCATATCCTCTGCGGTTGCTGCCCATGTCTCACTACCATGCAGCATCGTGCTCCTCACACAGGCATCATACAACCGGCCTTTCGTACGCAGGGAGAAACCCTTCTTCGTCAACAGAGGAAGCAGCTCCCTAAACTTCTTCCAACCCGTCCTTATTCTAGATACTATGACCTCGGAACACCCTCCTCCCATGCTAATCTGATCTCCTAGGTACCGGAAGCTATCCACCACTTCTATAGCGCCCTCTCGCATTTGAAAAATGTGTCTATCAGTGCGACTTCTACTGTCTAATTTCCCTGTACATCTACTGCATACATATTTCTCCCTACCTGTTAGTTTGCCTGCTATCCCGCTACATCTCTTGTGTACCCAGGACCTGCATTGTGTGCATTTTATAGAATTTATGCCAGTTCCTTTTCTGCATATCGAACATGGCCATTTCCCTGACGGAATCAGGGTTTTGTCCTCTTTTCTACTCATCAACACTTTTGTCTTAGCTAGATTTACTCTCAGTCCTCTTGCTTCCAACTGCTGTTTCCATAGCCGGAATTTATTCTCTAGCTCCTCTACTGATTCTGCTATAAGAGCCAGATCGTCAGCATAGAGAAGTTCCCATGGACAGCCAGTCTTAAACTCCTCTGTTATGGCTTGGAGGGCTGTAATGAACAAGAGCGGGCTGAGGACCGAACCCTGATGTACTCCTACTTGTATCTGGAATTCCTCACTAAACTCCATTCCTACCCTGACTTTACTGAGAGTACCTCTGTACAAAGTTTGCACTGTCCTCACAAGCCATTCCTCAACACCTAGCTTCCTTAGGGACCACCAGATGACAGATCGGGGTACCCTATCAAAGGCCTTCTCTAGGTCAACAAAGGCTAAGTATAGTGGCTTATTCTTCTCTAAGAACCTCTCTTGCATTTGTCTCACCAAGAAGAGGGCATCTGTTGTACTCTTCCCAGGCACAAAACCAAACTGCATCTCATCTAGTTTGACCCTTTCTCTAATTAGTTGTGCTAAAATCCTTTCTGCCACTTTCATAACCTGATCTATCAGTTTTATACCCCTATAATTGCTCCTCTCCAAAGCATCCCCTTTACCTTTGTAGCAATTTATGAGAATACTGCTGCACCAGTCTTTGGGTATGACACCACCATATATAGCCTGATTGATGATGCGTGCAACCAGTTTAGTGCCTACGTCCTCTGATGCCTTCAGCATCTCAGCAACTATTCCCGATGGTCCGGCCGCCTTACCATTTTTCATTTCCCTAATCGCCTCTTGGACCCTATATTCGTCAATCTCAATAGCTGGTCCCTCTGTTGGATCTACCAAGGGTAATTTCTCTCTCTCCCATTCGTTCTCCACATTCAGCAGTCTCTCATAATGACATATATATATATATATCGTTTGTCTCCTGATGAGTTCGATACTCGAGATTTATCCTTAATAGGATATCTCAAAATACGAACGAAACCATGGTAGGGATATAATTACGGTATGTGCACATTTCCTCTAACTTTAAATTTATACCTAATTGTGTATGGTTGACGACATATTTGGTCAGTTTTTACATGCTGTTGAAATGTTGGGTAAATACTCTATTGTGGTCAACCGTGAAGAGGCTGCTTTCGGTTATTTATCAAATATTTCTTCATAGGAGCCTTTATTCTTATAGCCTGGTCTAATTGATTCTTTATAGGGTTAATTATGCTAATTGAGAGGAAATTGTATATATTTTATCTAATAATTCTCAGGACATGATTTATGATATATATATATATATATATATGTATATATATATATATGTATATATATATGTATGTATGTATATATATATATATATGTCGGGTCACTCTTGAGTGCTATTGGTAACATGTAACCCAGTACAACATGTCGCATGGTCGGTTCGTCGGCGACTAAACCGGCAATGCCACCAAGTTTACTTGGTAAGGAGGGTGATTTGGGACACCCTGCAGGACAAAAAACAAAACCTGACAAAGGGCGGAAGAATTCATAAGAGTCAACAGCCATCGAAAAGTGTTCATCATCATCATCATCATCAACGTTTAACGTCCATCTTCCACGTTAGCATGGGTTTAGACGGGAATTGTCCCACTTAAGGCAAGATTGGTCGTCTCGCTTGTATAGGACTGTCTGGCAGGTTTTCTACAGCTGGATGCCCTTCCTAACACCAACCACGTTTACAGTGTGGACTGGGAGGTTTTTACCGTGTTACCTACACGGCCACATTACAGCGTGGACTGTGTGTTTTTTTGTCGTGACACCTACACGACCTCATTTATTTAGGACTGGATGTTGTGATACCAACATAACTTTACAGAGGGAGGGTGGTGTAGATGGGGATAGGGTAGGGGTAGTGGGACGGGGGTGTATTTTTGGTTAAGAGGTGCCTACTGACTGTAGGTTTTGCTTTGTACTTAGGCAAGGCGGGTCTTCTGTATTACTGCGTAGCACCAAAGATCTCGGTCCAATGACATTGTCTTGGAGAGGTGTAAGTGTGTAAGGTCGGAATTTATCAAATCGTCCCAGGTTTTTCAGGGTCTGCCTACTCTGTAATGTATATGTGTATGTATATGCGTGGGGACATAGAAATATTCGGGCTACACACCTGATCGCGTGGTTAAACCACTGGTAGTGAAGGACCCCTAGCCTTTGTCAGGGCATTCTTCTAGGAGAAGGCAACTTACTATAGATATAACCTCTTGTTTTTTTACGACAATATATATTTATATATATATATATAGACCAGGTGATGTGTTGTTTCCTTGAGCAAGACACTTTATTTCACATTGCTCCAGTTTACTCAGCTGTAGAAATGAGATGATAGGACTGGGGTCCCTATCATTCCACTGCAAAGTGGTTGTGGAGGTGCCACGGCAAAAAAGCACCCAGCACTCACTGTAAATGGGGTTGGTGTTAGGAAGGGCATCCAGCTGTAGAAATCAAGCCAGAATCAGTTCCCGCCCCACCCTTGCAAGCAGGGAAAAGTGGAAGTAAAATGATGATGATGATATTATTCAGTTGATGAAAGTTGGTTGATCAAATAATCTGCTGACGTTTTCGTAAACAGACGTATGGATACTGGCCAACAATGTAAACACCACTTGAAACCAGTAGCATACCAATGGAGAGGAAAATATATCTTACTCCATCTGATGTAAACATGCTAGAGGTTATTATATAATAACCTTTGCATCTTTGAAATATATATAATTGTTTCTACTTTAGGCACAAGGCCAGCAATTACCCAGTGCATTACTGGTACTTTATTTTATCGACCCCGTAAGGATGAAAGGCAAAGTCAACCTCGGCGGGATTTGAACTCAGATCGTAAAGGGACGTAACTATGCTGGAAAGCATGGCGTCCGACCCTCTACCGATACTGCCAATTGGAATTAAATAATCAAATGAAGATGTACGAATAAAATCATCTCTCTTATTTATTATATATCTCTGAGTTCAAATCCCGCCGAGGTTGACTTTGCCTTTCATCCTTACGGGTTTGATAAAATAAAGTACCAGTAATGCACTGGGTAATTGCTGGCCTTGTGCCTAAAGTAGAAACAATTATATATATATATATTTATATCTAGGGAGTGTAACTTGGGGTTACTGTAGCATTTCAAGGAGTCTGTCAAGCTGCAGATTACAGAGTCGGGTAAGATCGATACAGATCAAACCTTGAGCTGATCAGTGGTGAAATGTGCGTCACTAACCAATAAATGTAATGAAGGAGTAACCAATCGCCCTTGTTATCTTTTCAATATCTCTCTCTCTCTATATATATATATATATATATATATCATCATCATCATTTTAACATTCGCTTTCCCTACTAGCAAGGGCTAGACAGGTCTATATGGAAATATTCCAAGCAACCATTAAGCCCATATTACTTTATGGATCCGAAACTTGGACACTAACATCACAACTTGAGAGGAGATTGGATGGCACATATACCCGCCTCTTAATGAGAGTGCAAAACCTATCCTGGAAACGACATCCCACCTTGTCTAAAATCTATGGCAAACTCCCTCGAGCCTCTGCCCTTCTAAAATCCCGGAGAGCTCAATTTGCTGGCCACTGTCACCGTGCCAGCAATGAAACCATATCCGCTCTCTTGCTCTGGAACCCTGACTCCAGCCTGACTAGGAGTAGGAAGCTGTCATTCCCTGACGTTATCTCTAGGGATACGGGAATCAGTAGACAGGACCTGGGGGCAGCGATGGGGGACAGGGGATTCTGGGGCATGAGAGTGAGATCCATCATCTCGACAGTAGTCGACGAATGATGATGATGATGATATAGACCAAGTCAGTACTGGAGCAGAGCTAGTGATCTCCCAAGCAAGTCAGGGATGTCTGTCTTGTTTATGTATGTTCCACCGAGTACTCAGGAGAGGTTGTCATGCCTTTCACACAATTGAGGGTCCAACCAACCCTTTATTTGGCAAAATTTCTATGGCTGGATGCACTTCCTATCACCAACCACTTTACAGAGTGTACTGGGTGTGTCTATCGTGTAAATCACCAACACTAGGGAGGTTGTCGTGTTCTTAACACAACTCTGTATGTGTATGTGTGTGTGTTGAAAAATGGACGTTAAACAGTGATGATGAAGATGATATGTGTTTCTATATATATATATATAGATATAAATATATATATATATATATATATATATATATATAGGAACG
>OZ024759.1:7657538-7660038 GCA_964016885.1 Eledone cirrhosa | reverse complement strand
ACAAAATACACCCCGTCGCACTACCCCCACCCCATCCACACCACCCCCTTAAATGTGAAGTTATGTTGGTACCACAACATCCAGTCCGAAACAAATGAGGTCGTGTAGGTGTCACGACAAAAAAAAAAACACACAGTCCACGCTGTAATGTGGCCGTGTAGGTAACACGGTAAAAACCTCCCAGCCCCACACTGTAAATGTGGTTGGTGTTAGGAATGGCTTCCTCCATCAGGTACCAAAGATGCCTGCTCAGAGCAGTAGTAGCTGCCTGCGAGAGATCTCTGTCAACCTTACTGTACTGTGTCAACTCCACGTAGGATTGAAGGTCATTGGATGGTGCATCATGACACTTGACTGCTGTCAGCCAGTATCGCACGTAGAACAGAGCATTGAACATACAAATCTGGTGCAACTTTTCCATTTTAGCTTGATCGTAATTGAGTCACTCACCAAATGCATACATCTTTGCACTATAGATGATTGTGGTCATCCACCGAGCGTTATGATGTGCACCAGGCAGCATCCAATGAATTCCACAAGGAGGGGTGATACCAAGCAAGATCAACATCAACTCGGCACATTCTCGGTAATCGTCCCGTGGAAGAGAACTCATTTTCCCATCGTCGGATATCAGCAAATCTTGGAGGAACTTGATGTTCTCAGAACACAGATGCTTGAGTCTCCGGTCAACAATGTTTTAAAGTTAGTCTTGTCCGTGAGTGACACCCAATCTTTTTTGAACTCCTTGAACTCTGGGCTGGACATTGCTCCGAATAGTTGTTGCCACACTGCACACAAGATATGCTCCATGACATGGTGCCGACAAGCAAAATGAAACACCTTTTAGTTGAGCATCTCTTCTAGTTTCACGCAGGCACCATTTTTCCATCCAGAATTCGAAGCAGTTGTGTAGAAGACCAAGCCCACCACAGACCCATCAACATTCCAATCTTTAACAAGATTAAATGATGCTTTGGCTTGGGTAGTTCCAGTGCCATCAGGAATTATGGGAACACCAAGGAGTTTATCTTCTCTGAAGCCCGGAGTTCCAGCAACTAGCACGCCTAGCCTCTTGTGGTCACCAGGAATTATTTTGCCATCCCAATGCAAGGTAACAAAGTCTGGTACAGCAAATTGTTCCTTTATGTGTTCAGACCCCACAGTTCTGATCTTCTTAGCTGCACGTCTGCTACTATTCTTGGAGAGAGTTGTGGCGACTATGTCAGTCCCACCCTCACTCAGTTCATTACATGGAAGTTGCGCTGCTACAGATCCTGACAAACACTTTCTATGGTTCTCTGACTCTCGACGAGCCACAGAAACCTGATCTTTGAAGATACCTTTTTCTGGTAATCCTTGTCTTCAGCACCCAGACATACTTTTTTCTGGTAACCCTTGTCTTCAGCACCCAGAGATACTTTTTTCTGGCAACGCCGGGCTTCGAAATATGTAGCATCTTCCATTTTCTGTTCATTATTACGAAGACGGTCTTTCAAAATTTTCTTTTCGGCACCAGTGTGTGCAATGTAGAAATACGAATCCAATTCAGAAATAAATAGTGCTTCCTTTTCTTTGTTTGACTTAGAACCTTTGTTTTTTTGTAAATTTCTGTATTCACTGTACATGTTCATAATTTTCAGTTTCACTTTGTCATTTCGTTGAGTCGCCACCCCAGCTTTTCCCCCACAGACTAACTACTTCCATCACAAGCCTATCCGCAATAGCACCATTAAAGCTCACATGCTTTCCATGTTTCATAGGACCATCTTTCAGGTAGAAGAAATATCTTAGAACATCCCCCTTTGTTGGTACTTTGTTTGGTGAAAAGAATGTAACATATTGCCCCAGGAGCCATATTTCTCGATCATCACAACGGAGTGAGTAGCTACAACTAGGACCACTGGTTTCCGCCATTATTCTGCCAATTTGAAACTATTAGGCAAGGCTTAAATTAGTCTGAAATAATCAAAACTACATTATAAATTGATAACATACAAAATGGCAGGAGAGAATGCATAGGGGGCTAAGAAAAAAACACTTCTGTGTAAAATGTGGGATTCTGGAACACCATAGTGTATATATAGTGACTGGGAGTTCTATATATATATATACTGACTGGGAGTACTATATATATAAATATATATGTATATATATATATATATATATATATATATATATATATATATATATATATATATAGTACTCCAAGTGAGTATATATATATATATATATATATATATATATATATATATATATATATATATATATATATATATATATCCAAAATTAAATTAAGGGTTGTCATGTCTGAGAGACATGCACCATATCCACTGCAGAATAAGCTCAAAGATTCCAATGAATAGATCCAGGCATTTTATATCAACTAGAAATAGATTGACATATATATATCTAAAATAAACATATGAAACAATCACAGGGAATAATTTGTAAAGTGTGTAGGCACACATAGCTAGGTAGGTAACTATTTAAAGTTTAACTA
>OZ024759.1:7620038-7635038 GCA_964016885.1 Eledone cirrhosa | reverse complement strand
AGAGAGTGAAAGACAGGGATATATATATAGAGAGAGAGTGAAAGACAGGGATATATATATAGAGAGAGAGTGAAAGACAGGGATATATAGAGAGAGTGAAAGACAGGGATATATATATATATATATATATATATATATAGAGAGAGAGAGAGAGAGAGAGAGAGAGAGAGAGAGAGAGATAAAGAGAGAGAGTGTGAAAGGCAGGGATATATATATATAGAGAGAGAGAAAGAGACAGAGAGTGAGGGATAGTGAAAATGAGAGTCATGTAAAGAGCATGAGAGAAAGAGAGAGGAGGGATAGTAAGAGTGAGAGAGTGCTGTCTGTGTGTACAGGTTTATGTGTGTGTGTGTGTTTGTAGGTATGTGTTTGTAGGTTTGTGTATGTGTGTACAGGTTTGTGTGTGTGTGTGTACAGGTTTGTGTGTGTGTGTGTGTATAGGTTTGTGTGTGTGTAGCTGTGTGTGTATAGGTTTGTGTGGGTGTGTATAGGTTTGTGAGTGTGTGTAGCTGTGTGTGTATAGGTTTGTGTGGGTGTGTGTAGCTGTGTGTGTATAGGTTTGTGTGTGTGTGTGTATAGGTTTGTGTGTAGCTGTGTGTGTATAGGTTTGTGTGTGTGTGTGTATAGGTTTGTGAGTGTGTGTGTAGCTGTGTGTGCATAGTTTTGTGTGTGTGTGTGTAGCTGTGTGTGTATAGGTTTGTGTGTGTAGCTGTGTGTGTATAGGTTTGTGTGTGTAGCTGTGTGTGTATAGGTTTGTGTGTGTGTGTGTAGCTGTGTGTGTATAGTTTTGTGTGTGTGTGTGTAGCTGTGTGTGTATAGGTTTGTGTGTGTGTGTGTGTAGCTGTGTGTGTATAGGTTTGTGTGTGTGTGTGTGTAGCTGTGTTTGTATAGGTTTGTGTGTGTGTGTGTGTAGCTGTGTGTGTATAGGTTTGTGTGTGTGTGTGTGTAGCTGAGTGTGTATAGGTTTGTGTGTGTGTGTGTGTAGCTGTGTGTGTATAGGTTTGTCTGTGTGTGTGTGTAGCTGTGTGTATAGGTTTGTGTGTGTGTGTGTGTAGCTGTGTGTGTATAGGTTTGTGTGTGTGTGTGTGTGTAACTGTGTGTATAGGTTTGTGTGTGTGTGTGTGTAGCTGTGTGTGTATAGGTTTGTCTGTGTGTGTAGCTGTGTGTATAGGTTTGTGTGTGTGTGTGTGTAGCTGTGTGTGTATAGGTCTGTGTGTGTGTGTGTGTACCTGTGTGTATAGGTGTGTGTGTGTGTAGCTGTGTGTATAGGTTTCTGTGTGTGAGTGTGTGTGTAGCTGTGTGTGTATAGGTGTGTGTGTGTGTGTGTGTAGCTGTGTGTATAGGTTTGTGTGTGTGTGTGTAGCTGTGTGTGTATAGATGTGTGTGTGTGTGTGTAGCTGTGTGTGTATAGGTCTGTGTGTGTGTGTAGCTGTGTGTATAGGTTTGTCTGTGTGTGTGTGTGTAGCTGTGTGTGTATAGGTTTGTGTGTGTGTGTGTGTACCTGTGTGTATAGGTGTGTGTGTGTGTAGCTGTGTGTATAGGTTTCTGTGTGTGAGTGTGTGTGTAGCTGTGTGTGTATAGGTGTGTGTGTGTGTGTGTGTAGCTGTGTGTATAGGTTTGTGTGTGTGTGTGTAGCTGTGTGTGTATAGATGTGTGTGTGTGTGTGTAGCTGTGTGTATAGGTTTCTCTGTGTATGTGTGTAGCTGTGTGTGTATAGGTTTGTGTGTGTGTGTGTAGCTGTGTGTATAGGTTTCTGTGTGTGTGTGTGTGTATTATAGATAGGGAGAGATCTGCATGTGAGTGGGTGTATTAAAGATGTATAGTGAGGGTGAGAGGTAGACAGATATATATATATATAGTGAGGGGGAGAGGTAGACAGACAGACAGATATATATATAGTGAGGGGGAGAGAGGTACACAGACAGACAGATATATATATAGTGAGAGAGAGAGAGTTAGATATATATATATATATAGTGAGAGAGAAGTAGACAGACAGACAGATATATATATAGTGAGAGAGAGAGGTAGACAGACAGACAGATATATATATAGGGAGGGAGAGAGGTAGACAGACAGACAGATATATATAGAGTGAGGGGGAGAGGTAGACAGATAGACAGATATATATATAGTGAGAAGGAGAGGTAGACAGACAGATATATATATAGTGAGGGGGAGAGGTAGACAGACAGACAGATATATATATAGTGAGGGGGGAGAGAGGTAGACAGACAGACAGATATATATATAGTGAGAAGGAGAGGTAGACAGACAGACAGATATATATATAGTGAGAAGGAGAGGTAGACAGACAGATATATATATAGTGAGGGGGAGAGGTAGACAGACAGACAGATATATATATAGTGAGGGGGGAGAGAGGTAGACAGACAGACAGATATATATATAGTGAGAAGGAGAGGTAGACAGACAGACAGATATATATATAGTGAGAGAGAGGTAGACAGACAGACAGATATATATATAGTGAGAGAGAGAGAGGTAGACAGACAGACAGATATATATATAGTGAGAGGGAGAGGTAGACAGACAGATATATATATATATAGTGAGAGAGAGGTAGACAGACAGACAGATATATATATAGTGAGAGAGAGAGGTAGACAGACAGACAGATATATATATAGTGAGAGGGAGAGGTAGACAGACAGACAGATATATATATAGTGAGAGAGAGAGAGGTAGACAGACAGACAGATATATATATAGTGAGAGGGAGAGGTAGACAGACAGACAGATATATATATAGTGAGAAGGAGAGGTAGACAGACAGACAGATATATATATAGTGAGAAGGAGAGGTAGACAGACAGACAGAGATATATATAGTGAGAGAGAGAGAGAGAGGTAGACAGACAGACAGATATATATATAGTGAGAGAGAGAGAGAGAGAGAGGTAGACAGACAGACAGATATATATATAGTGAGACAGAGAGGTAGACAGACAGACAGATATATATATAGTGAGACAGAGAGGTAGACAGACAGACAGATATATATATATAGTGAGGGGGAGAGGTAGACAGACAGACAGATATATATATAGTGAGAGAGAGAGAGGTAGACAGACAGACAGATATATATATAGTGAGAGAGAGAGAGGTAGACAGACAGACAGATATATATAGTGAGGGAGAGGTAGACAGACAGACAGATATATATATAGTGAGAGAGAGAGAGGTAGACAGACAGACAGATATATATATAGTGAGACAGAGAGGTAGACAGACAGACAGATATATATATAGTGAGGGAGAGAGGTAGACAGACAGACAGATATATATATAGTGAGGGGCAGAGGTAGACAGACAGACAGATATATATATAGTGAGGGATAGAGAGGTAGACAGACAGATATATATATAGTGAGAGAGAGAGGTAGACAGACAGACAGATATATATATAGTGAGGGAGAGAGGTAGACAGACAGACAGATATATATATAGTGAGAGGGAGAGAGGTAGACAGACAGACAGACAGATATATATATAGTGAGAGAGAGAGAGGTAGACAGACAGACAGATATATATATAGTGAGAGAGAGAGAGAGGTAGACAGACAGACAGATATATATATATAGTGAGAGAGAGAGAGTTAGATATATATATATATAGTGAGAGAGAGGTAGACAGACAGATATATATATAGTGAGAGAGAGAGGTAGACAGACAGACAGATATATATATAGTGAGGGAGAGAGGTAGACAGACAGACAGATATATATATAGTGAGAGGGAGAGAGGTAGACAGACAGACAGATATTTATATAGTGAAAGAGGGGTAGACAGACAGACAGATATATATATAATGAGAGAGAGAGGTAGACAGACAGACAGATATATATATAGTGAGAGAGAGAGAGGTAGACAGACAGACAGATATATATATATAGTGAGGGAGAGGTAGACAGACAGACAGATATATATATAGTGAGAGAGAGAGAGGTAGACAGACAGACAGATATATATATAGTGAGAGAGAGGTAGACAGACAGACAGATATATATATATAGTGAGGGGCAGAGGTAGACAGACAGACAGATATATATATAGTGAGGGATAGAGAGGTAGACAGACAGATATATATATAGTGAGGGGGAGAGGTAGACAGACAGACAGATATATATATATAGTGAGAGAAAGAGAGGTAGACAGACAGATATATATATAGTGAGAGAGAGAGGTAGACAGACAGACAGATATATATATAGTGAGGGAGAGAGTTAGACAGACAGACAGATATATATATAGTGAGAGAGAGAGGTAGACAGACAGACAGATATATATATAGTGAGGGAGAGAGGTAGACAGACAGATATATATATAGTGAGAGACAGAGAGGTAGACAGACAGACAGATATATATATATGTTTCTTTTATTTGCCACCAGGGCATCAAAAGTGGGACAAGTACAAAGGGGGGAGTTTACACAAAAAGGCGTCCTCAATAAGGAGGAGGCAATAACAAAATATAAAAATAAAATAAGATATAACAAAAAATAAAATTTATAACAAAATCCTCAATAGAGAGGAGGCGCCTTGGGGGGTCGCACACACCCCCGAAAAAAGTGTGCAACCCTTTTCCTCAGGAGCACAGAGAGGGGGTGCTCCCTCGTTCCTTCCTCCTTTCCACCTACAGGCTTATGTAAAGAGAAGGCCAATTCACACGGGCCATTCTCGCCACTTTCACCCACCTTTCATAAAAACGACTGGGGTGCAGCACCTCTCTCTCCATCCTGATCCTTCTTCCGAAGTGATATCGGAAGAAACGGACCAGTTGTTGGCCAGAGAGAAAGGTGCCTGACCTCAGTCCTTTCAGACGCGTCCACCATACAACCTCTTTCACCATGGCTATTACGCACAGAAACACCGCCTCTGCTTCATCTTTGAAGGGGGGAGGCGGCTTGATCATTACAATAGACTCGGTGGTCAACCGGATCGGTCCCACCCTTGACAGCAGTTGTTCGACATAGCCCCACAGATCGGCTACACCCGAGCAGTGTACCAATGCGTGTGCAACGGTTTCCTCGTCGCACACGCATCTGGGACAGATCTTTTTGGCGGGGTCCCTACCCGGGCGCCCGTGTCTGTAGAGCCTTTCTCGAACGGGTAAAGCCCCTCGGTAGCACTGCCAGGCCAGGGACTTCTGGAAGTTGTCCATAGGTCCCGGGCTGAATGTCCTACCGAACAGGCTGGCCAGTTCGTCCTCCTCCATGTCTAGGGCTTCTCCGAGGGCGTCGTCGCACCTGCTGCGTACCAGCCCTCTATAGAATGTTGCGGTGGAGTCTCCACTGATAACCGGATCCGCCTGCCAGAAGGCGGTGAGCGCCTGGGCACACTCAGTGTGCCAGGCGCCCAGTTTTCTCGGTCTTTGCTTGACCCAGGATTGCAGCTCGGTGAGTGAGACGAGTCTGGGAAAGGTTCGTCTCACAAACGAGGCCCACACCGGTTGTCCGGTGAGGAATACGTAGAGGTGCCGTAGCCTTAATGCGTGTTTACGCATCATTAGCCACGGCATCCCCAGCCCTCCTTTCGAAGGGTGTTGACAGCAGATGGATCTCCTCACCATAGGAGCCCGCCTCTTCCAAAGGAATTGGAAGAGTGCGCGCTCCAACTTGGTGAGGGTTTCCCTTGGGCAGGGCACTACGGTCAGGCGGTAGTAGATGACGGACGCTATGTAGGTGTTCGCCACCTCCGCCCGACCTTTCAGGGATAGTTTGCAACTGGCCCACTTCTGGGTCAGTGCAAACACCCTGTTCGTAACCTCCGCCCAGTTTTTCTCCACCTGGAGGTCCGGTCCGAACCAGACCCAGAGCAACTTCACCGGGCCCTCCGTCCAGCGTCCGACGACGCCATCGGAGGGCATCGGTCTGCCCCTCCACGTGCCGAGTTGCAAACCGATCGACTTGTCCCGGTTCAGCTTAGCCCCTGTGAACCTTTCGTACTCCTCCAGTAAGGTGCCGACCGCCTCCATTTCGGAGGCCGTCGACACCATTACTGTCACGTCATCGGCGTAGGCCGACACCGCTTTCCGCAATCCCGGTTCCAAAGGGATGCCCTGCAACAACTCCAACTTACGCAGTAGTGGCTCGAGAGTCAACACATACAGAAGGGAGGAGAGAGGGCACCCTTGTCGGATGGACCGCGTGATTTTGAACGGCTCCGAGAGGTAGCTGTTCACCTTGACCCTAGAGCAGATGCGGCTGCTGTGCATAGCAGTGATCCAGCCCCTGAAAACGGGTCCGAAGCCTGCCGCCGCTAGCACCGCATCCAGGTAACCATGGTCGACCCTATCGAACGCCTTAGATTGATCCAAGTTGATCAGAGCCCCACCAAAGCCGGGTTCGTTCCCAACCCTCTCTATGATGTATCGCATGAGGTGGAGGTTGTCATGGATGGACCTGGACGGGATAGCGCATGTCTGCGCATCTCCCACCAGGTTGCCCACGACAAGCGCCAACCTCTTTGCTAGCACCTTGGCCAAAATCTGTAACTCTGTATTTAGCAGAGTTATGGGCCTGAAGTTACTTATTTCGTCCCCCTTGTTCTCGTCCTTCCTCACTAGCGTGACTACGCCCTTGGTCACAGTACAGGGAATTCTCCCGTTCTGTTGCCAGTTGCATTAGACCGCCTCGAGGAGATCGGGGAACAAGTCCGGCATAGCTAGATATAATTCGTAAGGAAGACCATCGAGACCCGGGGATTTGCGTTTGCAGCATTGGCTCAGCACGTCCTCTATCTCAGCAGCCGAAATCGGCTCCTCGCAGGACTTCGCCTCCCTGTCCGAGAGGCGCGGCAGGCCGTCGAGGTATGGACCGAAGTCCACGTTCCCAACCGGCTCCCCGCCCCTCCCGAACAGTCGGGCAAAGTGCCTTTGAAAGGCCTCACACATCTGCTTAGGCTCAAGAATCGCCCGTCCATCCGGTCTCGCAAAGACCGGATGGTGGATTTAGTTCCACTGTTGGCCTCTGTCACGCGGGCCCAGCTAACAGCTTTGGTCCCCTCGTTCCCTAGAGCACGTATTTTACTTCGGACAACGCAGCAGCCTTCGTGCTTAGCGTCGAAAAACTGGCTCAAAGCCGTTCTCGACGCTAGCACTCTGGCCACGTCGCCGCTTCTAATAGCCTCTTCTACTCTATCTATTAGCTCCCTTTCCTTCCTATTCCTATCCGCAGCTAGAACCTTACTAAATTCTATCGAGACTACTCTAATCTCTCTCTTTAGAGATACCCACCACCTGCTGTTGACGATCGCTCCAGTCAACCGTTCCTTAACTAACGTACTAATCCGATCCCTGTAGGCTCCACTTGCCGGCAAGGACAAGTTGAGCTTCCAGTAACCGGGGCCCTGTCTATGCGTTCTATCAAGGTTGACCATGCAGGTCACCAACTTGTGGTCTGAATAGCCAACCATGAGCATTTCTGGACAACTTAAAAAGTCCCTGTCCTTATTTCTAACTAAAAATCTATCTAGGTACGACCTAGATGATCCGCTGCGATTTGACCAAGACCAGGTTGGCACCGTCGGAAAATCTAGTCGAAATCTATCGGCCAGGTCAAATCGGCCGAGTAACCCCTTGAGGCTGTTGCACCCCTCTCTATCGGGACATGCCCCTGCATAGTCCCAACGTGCATCCAGGATACCATTCCAATCCCCCACTAAAAGCAGGGAACGGGACGTCCCTAGAAATAGTGAGAAAGGGAGAGGTAGACAGACAGATATATATATAGTGAGAGAGAGAGGTAGACAGACAGACAGATATATATATATAGTGGGAGAGAGAGGTAGACAGACAGACAGATATATATATAGTGAGGGAGAGGTAGACAGACAGATATATATATGGTGAGGGGGAGAGGTAGACAGACAGATATATATATAGTGAGAGAGAGAGAGGTAGACAGACAGACAGATATATATATAGTGAGAGAGAGAGAGGTAGACAGACAGACAGATATATATATAGTGGGAGAGAGAGGTAGACAGACAGACAGATATATATATAGTGAGGGAGAGGTAGACAGACAGATATATATATAGTGAGGGGGAGAGGTAGACAGACAGATATATATATAGTGAGAGAGAGAGAGGTAGACAGACAGACAGATATATATATAGTGAGAGAGAGAGGTAGACAGACAGATATATATATAGTGAGGGGGAGAGGTAGACAGACAGATATATATATAGTGAGAGAGAGAGAGGTAGACAGACAGACAGATATATATATAGTGAGAGAGAGGTAGACAGACAGACAGATATATATATAGTGAGGGGGAGAGAGGTAGACAGACAGACAGATATATATATAGTGAGAGAGAGAGAGGTAGACAGACAGACAGATATATATATAGTGAGAGAGAGGTAGACAGACAGACAGATATATATATAGTGAGAGAGAGAGAGGTAGACAGACAGACAGATATATATATAGTGAGAGAGAGAGAGGTAGACAGACAGACAGATATATATATAGTGAAGGAGAGAGGTAGACAGACAGACAGATATATATATAGTGAGAGAGAGGTAGACAGACAGACAGATATATATATAGTGAGGGAGAGGTAGACAGACAGACAGATATATATAGTGAGAGAGAGAGAGGTAGACAGACAGACAGATATATATATAGTGAGAGGGAGAGGTAGACAGACAGACATATATATATATAGTGAGAGAGAGGTAGACAGACAGACAGATATATATATAGTGAGAGGGAGAGGTAGACAGACAGACATATATATATATAGTGAGAGAGAGGTAGACAGACAGACAGATATATATATAGTGAGAGAGAGAGAGGTAGACAGACAGACAGATATATATATAGTGAGAGAGAGAGAGGTAGACAGACAGACAGATATATATATAGTGAGAGGGAGAGGTAGACAGACAGACATATATATATATAGTGAGAGAGAGGTAGACAGACAGACAGATATATATATAGTGAGAGGGAGAGAGGTAGACAGACAGACAGATATATATATAGTGAGAGGGAGAGGTAGACAGACAGACATATATATATATAGTGAGAGAGAGGTAGACAGACAGACAGATATATATATAGTGAGAGAGAGAGAGGTAGACAGACAGACAGATATATATATAGTGAGGGAGAGAGGTAGACAGACAGACAGATATATATATAGTGAGGGAGAGAGGTAGACAGACAGATATATATATAGTGAGGGGGAGAAGTAGACAGACAGATATATATATAGTGAGAGAGAGAGAGGTAGACAGACAGACAGATATATATATAGTGAGAGAGAGAGGTAGACAGACAGACAGATATATATATAGTGAGAGAGAGAGAGGTAGACAGACAGACAGATATATATATAGTGAGGAAGAGAGAGGTAGACAGACAGATAGATATATATATATATAGTGAGGGGGAGAGAGGTGGACAGACAGACAGATATATATATAGTGAGAGAGAGAGAGGTAGACAGACAGACAGATATTTATATAGTGAGAGAGAGAGGTAGACAGACAGACAGATATATATATAGTGAGAGAGAGAGAGGTAGACAGACAGATATATATATAGTGAGAGAGAGAGAGGTAGACAGACAGACAGATATATATATAGTGAAGGAGAGAGGTAGACAGACAGACAGATATATATATAGTGAGAGAGAAGTAGACAGACAGACAGATATATATATAGTGAGAGGGAGAGAGGTAGACAGACAGACAGATATATATATAGTGAGAGGGAGAGGTAGACAGGCAGACATATATATATATAGTGAGAGAGAGGTAGACAGACAGACAGATATATATATAGTGAGGGAGAGAGAGGTAGACAGACAGACAGATATATATATAGTGAGGGAGAGAGGTAGACAGACAGACAGATATATATATAGTGAGGGAGAGAGGTAGACAGACAGACAGATATATATAGTGAGAGAGAGGTAGACAGACAGACAGATATATATAGTGAGAGAGAGAGGAGTAAACAGACAGACAGATATATATATAGTGAGGGAGAGAGAGGTAGACAGACAGACAGATATATATATATAGTGAGAGAGAGGTAGACAGACAGACAGATATATATATAGTGAGAGAGAGAGAGGTAGACAGACAAACAGATATATATATAGTGAGAGAGGTAGACAGACAGACAGATATATATATAGTGAGGGAGAGAGAGGTAGACAGACAGACAGATATATATATAGTGAGGGAGAGAGGTAGACAGACAGACAGATATATATATAGTGAGAGAGAGGTAGACCGACAGACAGATATATATATAGTGAGAGAGAGAGAGGTAGACAGACAGACAGATATATATATAGTGAGGGAGAGAGAGGTAGACAGACAGACAGATATATATATAGTGAGGGAGAAAGAGGTAGACAGACAGACAGATATTTATATAGTGAGAGAGAGAGGTAGACAGACAGACAGATATATATATAGTGAGAGAGAGAGAGGTAGACAGACAGACAGATATATATATATAGTGAAAGAGAGAGGTAGACAGACAGACAGATATATATATAGTGAGAGAGAGAGAGGTAGACAGACAGACAGATATATATATAGTGAGAGAGAGTGAGGTAGACAGACAGACAGATATATATATAGTGAGGGAGAGAGAGGTAGACAGACAGACAGATATTTATATAGTGAGAGAGAGAGGTAGACAGACAGATATTTATATAGAGAGAGAGAGAGAGGTAGACAGACAGACAGATATATATATAGTGAGAGAGAGAGAGGTAGACAGACAGACAGATATATATATAGTGATAGAGAGAGAGGTAGACAGACAGACAGATATATATATAGTGAAAGAGAGAGGTAGACAGACAGACAGATATATATATAGTGAGAGAGAGGTAGACAGGCAGACAGATATATATAGAGAGAGAGAGAGAGGTAGACAGACAGATATATATATATAGTGAGGGAGAGAGGTGGACAGACAGACAGATATATATATAGTGAGGGAGAGAGGTGGACAGACAGACAGATATATATATAGTGAGGGAGAGAGGTGGACAGACAGACAGATATATATATAGAGAGAGAGAGAGAGGTAGACACACAGACAGATATATATATAGTGAGGGAGAGAGGTGGACAGACAGACAGATATATATATATAGTGAGGGAGAGAGGTGGACAGACAGACAGATATATATATAGTGAAAGAGAGAGGTAGACAGACAGACAGATATATATATAGTGAGAGAGAGGTAGACAGACAGACAGATATATATATAGTGAGAGAGAGGTAGACACACAGACAGATATATATATAGTGAGGGAGAGAGGTGGACAGACACACAGATATATATATAGTGAGAGAGAGGTAGACAGACAGACAGATATATATATAGTTAGAGAGAGAGGTAGACAGACAGACAGATATATATATATAGTGATGGAGAGAGGTAGACAGACAGACAGATATATATATAGTTAGAGAGAGGGGTAGACAGACAGACAGATATATATATCTGTCTGTCTGTCTACCTCTCTCTCACTATATATATATCTGTCTGTCTGTCTTCCTCTCTGTCACTATATATATATATCTGTCTGTCTGTCTACCTCTCTCTCTCACTATATATATATCTGTCTGTCTGTCTACCTCTCTCTCTCTCACTATATATATATCTGTCTGTCTACCTCTCTCTCTCTCTCACTATATATATATCTGTCTGTCTGTCTACCTCTCTCTCTCTCACTATATATATATCTGTCTGTCTGTCTACCTCTCTCTCACTATATATATATCTGTCTGTCTGTCTACCTCTCTCTCTCACTATATATATATCTGTCTGTCTGTCTACCTCTCTCCCTCACTATATATATATCTGTCTGTCTGTCTACCTCTCTTTCTCACTATATATATATCTGTCTGATATCTTTTTCGCCTTAACTCTCCTGCTCTGAGCCGGTCCTACAGTAAAGCCAGAGTTCTGGTGTTTCTCCAGTGCAAGGCACATACAATAGTCCACTGCGATGATAAAAAGGTAGGGAGCCAATGTATCTCCCTGGAGCACTTCAGCCAGTATCTCAAAGAACTCTGTCATCCCATCAGGTGTAATGACTTGGGCTTTGGTGTTGGTGTAGAGCAGTGATATCAGGTCCTCTATCTTCTTGGGGATTCCATAAGCCTGTAAGATCTTCATTAGGAAGTGATGGTCCACAGAATCAAAGGCCTTCCTAAAATCAATGAAAACCATGACTGCAGGAAGGCACTTTGCTCTAGCTCCCTCTAATATTCTCCTCAGCATCAGGATGTGACTGGTGGTTGATCTTCCCTCTCTGAAGCCGTTCTGGTTGTCTCTGAGCTTCTTCACCATCTCGGGCCGGATCCTGTTAAGAATCATCATGTTGAGGGTCTTTGCCACAAGTGACGTCAGTGAGATCCCCCTGTAGTTGTTGGTGTTAGAGAGATCTCCCTTCTTTGGCATTGGGACAATATTACTGATGCTCCACTGATTCGGGGCAACTCCTTTCTCCAGTGCCTGGTTACAGAACCCCAGAATGATATCATCAAAATCACACCTCTTCATCACCTCTGATGCCACTCCATCTTCTCCATGAGCCCTGCCCTCCTTGATCTTCTTCTTGGATCTCTGAAGCTCCTCTCTGGTGAAGGGCTCTGTCTCAATATCCAGTTCCTCAAACAGCCGCCTGATCTCCCCAGTGTTCTGGGCTGTGGAGGACGGCTTTCCTAGTGGGGTCCTAAAATGGTCCAGCCATTTCCTCTTCCTATCCTCGGGCCCTGTTCCCTGGATCTGACTCGAACACCTCTCCCTCCCTGTAATCTCGTTGATGATCATCTAGCTCTCCTTACATCCAGATCTGTCAACCGCTCTCTCCACACTTCTGATCTTCTCTATCAGTGCCTCCTCTCTGACCTCAGTGTAAGCGGTACAGAGTTCTTCCCTCATCACCTCCACAGTCTCCATCCTCTCCTCCGTAGGATCAGCATAGATTTGGTCCTTGACAGCTTTCAGGTGTTCTCTGGCTGCACACACTTTTGGGTTTGCAGAGCTGACGTGCTTCCTTTTGTTCTTTCTCCTCGGCACCAGGGTCTCACTTGCTTCTGCCACTGCATTGGTGAAGTGCCCGTACCTCCTCTCTCTCTTCACACAGCACTGAACCTGTTCCTCACTTCTACTGTGAACCTCTCCTGTAGCTTATCATCTTCCTTGAAAGCTTCTCAGTCATAGATTGCTCTCCGGGGCTGAGCCTTGCTCTTTCTTAAGCTCACCCGGACCTCACTCATAAGAAACCGGTGGTCACTACCCAGTGTACTGAAATAGCTGTATGGTTCTGTGTTTAGAACACTATTCCGCCACTTTTTCCTCACCAGAATGAAATCAATCTGGGACTTGGACAGGTGCATATATGAGATGTATGTCCACATCTTCCCCAGATTCTTCCTAAACCTTAGGTTGGTCGCCATCAAGTTCGCCTCCAGCAGGGTGTCTCTCAGTAGTCTTCCATTTCGGTTGATGTTGTTTTGGAAGAACCAGCAAGGATCTTCACTGCCCTCCTTACTCAGATGTGCATTGAAGTCCCCCAAAACAAGCAGGATATTGTGTGCTTGAGTGGTGTTGACAGCTCTACACACCTCCTCATGGAACTCTTCTGCACTCACATCACTGTCCTCCTTGGTTGGACTATAGGCTGAGATGATTGTCAGTCTTGGGTTTCCATTGAAGGTCAACTTCAACACTCATGGGGAGACAGGCATTATTTCCCTCACCAATAGACTGGTTTTTGTGCTGAAAACAAAACCCACTCCTCCCACTGCAGCATTGGTCATGTTCCTCACTGCCGATGTGGTGATGAGCTGGCTCCTCTCCCCAATCATCACACTCCTCACGGGCTCATCGTGTAGGATCCTGTGTTCTTGGATCGCAAGTATCTGTATACCACTCTCCTCGAACAGATGTCCCAACTCCCCTCTCTTCTCCAGCGTCCGAATAGTCCTCACATTCAAAGTGCCCATTTTAATGCCTCTTCTGCAGGACAAAACTGCATTCTTTATATTTGTCTCAGAGGCAGCTGATCCATCATCCACTGGCCCTCTCTGTGGCTCTAAGCCAGCCGAGTCATAACGACCAGACTGCTCCTTGACAGTGTAATTAGGGGCTCTAACCCTAGTGCTGTTAGATCGACTCTCCATGTTCCTTTCAATAGCTGACAATACCTTACCGGCGTCACTCGAATAAGGTAGTTATTTAACCCATAATTGGGGCCCTAACAGGTACTACTACTCGAGGCCAGAGCAGACCTGGGAGTCATGACAACTAAGGGGTAACTCCACATTCCCCACAACTCCTGAACACCCTAACTGGAGCCTTGCCACTGGATGTAGTTTAATGCCATACCCCTAAACCTAACCATACATATAGTATATATATATATATATATATATACTCACACAGATATATGGCCATAGACATAAATTTATAGACAGATTTAAAGCCATATACATACATACACATCTATTAAGTACATACACACACCCTGACACACATACACTGGTTCATACTCACACACACACACATACACATATATACGCACACACACACACATGCACTGACACACATACTCAGACATAAATATATTAATATACAGAGTTCTCATGCAGCCTTTTATTGATTATTGCTTTTGGTTAGAATAATAACTGAGACAGTTTAGCCCTAGGTCAGGTTGACCAGTGGTGGTAGAGCAGCTCTATGATCAGAGATGTAATAACTGAGACAGTTTAGCCCTAGGTCAGGTTGACCAGTGGTGGTAGAGCAGCTCTATGATCAGAGATGTAATAACTGAGACAGTTTAGCCCTAGGTCAGGTTGACCAGTGGTGGTAGAGCAGCTCTATGATCAGAGATGTAATAACTGAGACAGTTTAGCCCTAGGTCAGGTTGACCAGTGGTGGTAGAGCAGCTCTATGATCAGAGATGTAATAACTGAGACAGTTTA
>OZ024759.1:7612538-7615038 GCA_964016885.1 Eledone cirrhosa | reverse complement strand
CTTTGAAATTTTCTTTGCTTCTTCCATTTTAATATTCCACGACTCTCTACCACTCCATTCTACTCTCAAGCGCTTCCTCCAACCTCTCCCCCCCCCCATATACATCCAATCCTCCCTGCATCTCTCCAACCTCATCTTCACCAAACCACGATACAACAGTCACATCACATGTTTAAGTCGTTTTTTAATTTCTATTTAATTTCTATGTTGTTGTCATGTTTCTGCAGAAACATGACAACATAGGCGAGACAGCTCGGAGCATAGGTGAAAGGATAGACCAACACTGGGGGAACTAAAAGGACGAAAAAACGATTCAGTACTATACAAACTTGCCAGACAACAACAGGACGGTAACATAGACAACATAGAAATTAAAATAATATCTAAACATAGAAATGACGCAGCAGGTAGGCAAATCAGAGAGGCCAGCGAAATAGAACTTAGAAGGCCAAGGCTAAACAGAAAAAATGAATGGAATAACAACAACACCCAAACAAACAACACTGACCTAAGAGAAGTATAAATAAATAAATAAAAAAATAAATAAATAAATACATACACAAGCACAATAACAACAAACACATATAAACACACACTAGTAAACTAAGATAGAATACAATAACCAATATACAGTCACCCAAACATTATACACACACGCAAACGCATGCGCAGAGAAGAAGACAAAAATAAATAAATAAATAAATAAATAAACAGACTAAATAAAGATGGCGTAGGCATACAATGCAACGGGAGGAAACATAATAGCACCATTGACGATGTTGCAAGTGTGCAACGAAAGAACTTTGTTAGACTATATATATGTGTTTGTGTCTATATTGTATCTGTATTTTTGACTGTTGGTCAGTCAATGGTAAACATTGAGGACCGAATAAATTAAATTAACCGATATAAAAGATACAGAAGTGAAAACCAACCAACAGTGAGTGTGTTCTGCTATAAATTCTGGCAAATTTATTACACAAATCATTGTTTCTACTTTAGGCACAAGGCCAGCAATTATCCAGTGCATTACTGGTACTTTATTTTATCGACCCCCGTAAAGATGAAAGGCAAAGTCAACCTCGGCGAGATTTGAACTCAGACCGTAAAAGGACGTAACTATGCTGGAAAGCATGGCGTCCGACCCTCTACTGATACTGCCAATCCACCGCCCTTATTATTATTACACAAATAATATTGTTCAAATCCCGCCAAGGTTGACTTTGTCTTTCATCCTTATGGGGTCGATAAAATAAAGTACCAGTAATACACTGGGTAATTGCTGGCCTTGTTCCTAACGTAGAAACAATATTATTACACAAATATGACCCTCCCCAAGTATAACAATATTTGTTTCGACACACGATTTCATATCAAAAACCTCGCAAAACTAATTCATATTTATATATATATATATATAAATACGATATTAAACAAATGGAAACTATATTTATAAAACCATATTTATTTCGTTATATATATTTCTGGGATATCATATTAAAAATATGGTATGCCTTCCTCAGACAAAATACAATACATAAGCTGTTTTATAAATAATTAGTGACATACCTTGTAATAATGCAACTTCCATTTAACTTTTTAAATGGAAGTTGCATTATTACGCTTTACGCGTTTTAATTGTCCTAATAACTTATTTTGGTTATTATTGCACCGAAGTGAGATATATGATTTTTAATGCAATGAAATATCTATGATCTTCGGCAAATCACTGATGAGGGACGTATTTTATTACATGTTACCATGTGCTACCTGCAGTATTTTTCTCTATATTTTAATATATATATATATATATATATATATATATATATATAAATACACACACACACACACATATATATATATAAATACACACACACACACATATATATATATATATAAATACACACACACACACACACATATATATATATATATATATAAATACACACACATATATATATATATACACACACACACACACACATATATATATGCAAAAGTTTTATTTAAGATTGTTGGGTTACAACATGTAAATATTTTATAACTGATATAAAAGCACTCAATAGTTTCTGGAGTAGGTTTACGATATGAAACAAATGGAAACTATATTTATAAAACCATATTTATTTCGTTATATATATTTCTGGGATATCATATGGTATGCCTTCCTCAGACAAAATACAATACATAAGCTGTTTTATAAATAACTAGCAGTAAAGCCCGGCGTTGCTCGGGGTCGCTCAGTAGCTGTGTTAAAGTTACAATGTTAAGTTTCTTTCTTGGCTTAAAAACTGTAGTGTCTACTGTGCAGACTTGCATGTGGTGTTTTTGATTAATATTCCCTCAACCAACAATATGCCTTATGAAGTTAAGAAAACATAACGATAACCCGAATGTTATAACAAAAGAGGATGCTGGGGATAGAAACTGCACTGGTTATTTATTAACAAAGATCGAAAATGTAAACACTGCAACGCAGAGAAAAACATTAGCGTAACCA
>OZ024759.1:7585038-7607538 GCA_964016885.1 Eledone cirrhosa | reverse complement strand
ATCCTTACCAGAAGACGTGATAGAGTGTCTATCGTAAACACTAAATCCCTCCTCCATGAAGAATGCACCTCCCAACATAGACTCATAGTCAACGACCTCGTAGTCAGGACAAGTCGTACTCGACAACAGAAGAGGACTATCCTCAGGAGAAAATATGGAAGCTAAAGGACCCCACAGCCAGTAATAAATTTAAAAGCATATTACTTGATGCTTTTGACAGTAAGGAAGAGCAATTAGAGTCATACAATATAGAGGAACAGTTGGAATTCCTGAAAGCTAACCTGCTGAAGGCGGCAGATGATGTCTGTGGTTGGAGCAGGCCTATAGGGTAACGTGGTGGTGGAACAGTAAGGTGGAGGAGTCAATTAAGGCCAAAAAGCAGGCTTGGAAAGTATGGTGGGATGGGGGAAGTAGAGAAGACTATCAAGTGGCCAGGAGGGAAACTAGGAGACAAGTGTACTTTGCAAGAAGGGAAGCAGAGGAAAGAAAGTTCAAGCATGTTCTACAACGCGAGGACCAAAAACGTGAGGTGTTCAGGATTGCTAGGCAATGTGTCAAGGAAAACAGTGATATTGTCGGCGAGAAGTGTGTCCTTAATGATGATGGTGTACTTGCCATCACTGACGCTGATAAGAAGGTAACTTGGAAGTGTCACTACAAAAGGCTACTAAATGAGGAGAATAAATGGGAGAAAGACAGTCTCCCCCACATCGATCCAATAGAGGAACCAGCAGTGCTGGTTGAAGGTAGTATAATAAGTAAGGCAATCAAAGATATGAAGACGGGTAAGGCGGCTGGGCCTTCGGAAACAGTTGCTGAAATGCTGAAAGCATCTGGAACGGTGGGACACACTATGGTCACCCAGATAGTAAACCAAGTCATACAGAATGGGGTCGTTCCGAAGGACTGGCGTAGCAACATCATCATTAACTGCTACAAGGGTAAAGGAGATGCCCTAGATAGGGGTAACTATAGAGGCATTAAATTAATCGACCAGGTCATGAAGGTCACAGAAAAAGTAATAGCGCAACTAATCAGAGAGCGAATTGATCTAGATGAAATGCAGTTCGGGTTTGTGTCAGGTAAAAGTACCACAGACGCTCTTTTCATCGTACAACAACTACAGAAGAAGTACCTAGCTAAAAGTAAACCCCTATACTTAGCTTTTGTTGACTTGGAGAAAGCCTTTGACAGAGTCTCCCGCTCCATTATCTGGTGGGCTCTTAGAAAACTAGGTGTAGATGAGTGGCTTGTGAGAGCTATACAAGCCATGTATAAAGAAACAGTCAGCAAGGTTAGAATTAACAACAAATATAGTGAAGAGTTTAGCGTAAAGGTTGGTGTTCATCAGGGCTCCGTCCTTAGCCCCCTCCTATTTATTATTGCCCTTCAGGCTATAACAGAGGAGTTCAAGACTGGCTGCCCATGGGAACTCCTATATGCAGATGATCTAACGCTCATAGCTGAATCAATGGCCGAACTAGAGAAGAAATTCCAAATATGGAAGCATGGCCTAGAATCAAAAGCCTTAAAATTAACCTGTCTAAGACTAAAGTTCTAGTTTGTAGGAAGGAAAATAGGGCACCAGTCCCATCTGGGAAATGGCCATGCTCAGTGTGTAGAAAAGGAGTAGGCAGAAACTCCATTTTATGTCCCAAATGCAAAGTATGGGTGCATAAAAGATGTAGTGGGATCACAGGTAAGCTAACTAAGAATATAGATTTTATATGTGGCCGGTGCTCTGGTGCAATAAGTAGCAGCAAGTGCCCACAGAATACTAGCTCATTCCATTACACAGATGGTTCTATAGAAATAGTGGACACCTTCCGTTACCTGGGTGACAAAATCAGCAGTGGGGGAGGGTGCTCTGAAAGTACTGTAGCTAGAGTCAGAACGGGATGGAAAAAGTTCAGAGAGCTTATATCACTATTGGCCGCTAAAGAGTTCTCACTAAAAATGAAAGGCAGGCTGTATGATGCCTGCATACGAACAGCAATGTTGCATGGCAGTGAGACCTGGGCATTGTGTGCAGAGGATATACGCATACTGGAGAGGAACGAAGCTTGCATGCTCCGCTGGATGTGTAATAGTAATATACGTGAACGGCAAAGCATAAACAAACTAAGGGAGAAATTAGGAATAAGAGGGATCAGATGCTGTTTACTCGAGAGAAGACTACGTTGGTACGGCCACGTGATGCGCATGAAAGACGACAGCTGTATAACAAAGTGCAGGGCGATAAAAATAGACGGTAGCCAGGGAGTAGGCAGACCCAGAAAAACCTGGGACGACTTGATAAATTCCGACCTCACACACTTACACCTCTCCAAGACAATGTCACTGGACCGAGATCTTTGGCGATACACAGTTATACAGAAGACCCGCCTTGCCTAAGTACAAAGCGAAACCTACACTCAGTAGGCACCTCTAACAAAATATACCCTGGCCCCACTACCCGCACCCCATCCACACCACCCCCTTAAATGTGAAGTTATGTTGGTACCACAGCATCCAGTCCGAAACAAATAAGGTCGCGTTGGTGTCATGACAAAAAAACACAGTCCGTGTAGGTAACACGGTAAAAACCTCCCAGTCCACACTGTAAACGTGGTTGGTGTTAGGAAGGGCATCCAGCCGTAGAAAACCCGCCAGACAGTCCTACACGAGCAAGACAACCAATCTTGCCTCAAGTGAGAAAACTCCCGTCCAAACCCATGCTAGCGTGGAAGATGGACGTTAAACGATGATGATGATGATGATATATATATTCATGATATCTTGTTTATGTTAATTTATGTGAGATAATTGCTGTTTATTTCTCATAAATTAACACACATATACACATATATATATATATGTGTGTTTGGTATGTGGATGTGTGTGTTTGGTGTGTGGATGTGTGTTTGGTATGTGGATGTGTGTTTGGTGTGTGGATGTGTGTGTTTGGTGTGTGGATGTGTGTTTGGTGTGTGGATGTGTGTGTTTGGTGTGTGGATGTGTGTTTGGTGTGTGGATGTGTGTGTTTGGTGTGTGGATGTGTGTTTGGTGTGTGGATGTGTGTGTTTGGTGTGTGGATGTGTGTTTGGTGTGTGGATGTGTGTGTTTGGTGTGTGGATGTGTGTTTGGTGTGTGGATGTGTGTGTTTGGTGTGTGGATGTGTGTGGATGTGTGTTTGGTGTGTGTTTGGTGTGTGGATGTGTGTGTTTGGTGTGTGGATGTGTGTTTGGTATGTGGATGTGTGTGTTTGGTGTGTGGATGTGTGTTTGGTGTGTGGATGTGTGTGTTTGGTGTGTGGATGTGTGTTTGGTGTGTGGATGTGTGTGTTTGGTGTGTGGATGTGTGTGGATGTGTGTTTGGTGTGTGGATGTGTGTGTTTGGTGTGTGGATGTGTGTGGATGTGTGTTTGGTGTGTGGATGTGTGTGTTTGGTGTGTGGATGTGTGTGTTTGGTGTGTGGATGTGTGTTTGGTGTGTGGATGTGTGTGGATGTGTGTGGATGTGTGTTTGGTGTGTGGATGTGTGTGTTTGGTGTGTGGATGTGTGTGTTTGGTGTGTGGATGTGTGTGGATGTGTGTTTGGTGTGTGGATGTGTGTTTGGTGTGTGGATGTGTGTTTGGTGTGTGGATGTGTGTGTTTGGGGTGTGGATGTGTGTGGATGTGTGTGGATGTGTGTTTGGTGTGTGGATGTGTGTTTGGTGTGTGGATGTGTGTGGATGTGTGTTTGGTGTGTGGATGTGTGTGTTTGGTGTGTGGATGTGTGTGGATGTGTGTTTGGTGTGTGGATGTGTGTGGACGTGTGTGTTTGGTGTGTGGATGTGTGTGGATGTGTGTTTGGTGTGTGGATGTGTGTGTTTGGTGTGTGGATGTGTGTGGATGTGTGTGGATGTGTGTTTGGTGTGTGGATGTGTGTGTTTGGTGTGTGGATGTGTGTGGATGTGTGTTTGGTGTGTGGATGTGTGTGGATGTGTGGATGTGTGTTTGGTGTGTGGATGTGTGTGTTTGGTGTGTGGATGTGTGGGGGTGTGTGCTTGGTGTGTGGATGTGTGTTTGGTGTGTGGATGTGTGTGGATGTGTGTTTGGTGTGTGTTTGGTGTGTGGATGTGTGTGTTTGGTGTGTGGATGTGTGTGGATGTGTGTTTGGTGTGTGTTTGGTGTGTGAATGTGTGTGTTTGGTGTGTGGATGTGTGTGGATGTGTGTTTGGTGTGTGTTTGGTGTGTGGATGTGTGTGTTTGGTGTGTGGATGTGTGTGGATGTGTGTTTGGTGTGTGTTTGGTGTGTGGATGTGTGTTTGGTGTGTGGATGTGTGTGGATGTGTGTTTGGTGTGTGGATGTGTGTGGATGTGTGTTTGGTGTGTGTTTGGTGTGTGGATGTGTGTGTTTGGTGTGTGGATGTGTGTGGATGTGTGTTTGGTGTGTGTTTGGTGTGTGTTTGGTGTGTGGATGTGTGTTTGGTGTGTGGATGTGTGTGGATGTGTGTTTGGTGTGTGGATGTGTGTGGATGTGTGTTTGGTGTGTGGGTGTGTGTGGATGTGTGTGGATGTGTGTGTTTGGTGTGTGGATGTGTGTGGATGTGTGTTTGGTGTGTGGATGTGTGTGTTTGGTGTGTGGATGTGTGTTTGGTGTGTGGATGTGTGTGTTTGGTGTGTGGATGTGTGTGGATGTGTGTTTGGTGTGTGGATGTGTGTGTTTGGTGTGTGGATGTGTGTGGATGTGTGTTTGGTGTGTGGATGTGTGTGTTTGGTGTGTGGATGTGTGTGGATGTGTGTTTGGTGTGTGGATGTGTGTGGATGTGTGTGGATGTGTGTTTGGTGTGTGGATGTGTGTGTTTGGTGTGTGGATGTGTGTGTTTGGTGTGTGGATGTGTGTGGATGTGTGTTTGGTGTGTGGATGTGTGTGGATGTGTGTTTGGTGTGTGGATGTGTGTGGATGTGTGTGTTTGGTGTGTGGATGTGTGTGGATGTGTGTTTGGTGTGTGGATGTGTGTTTGGTGTGTGGATGTGTGTGGATGTGTGTGGATGTGTGTGGATGTGTGGATGTGTGGATGTGTGTGGATGTGTGGATGTCTATATATGTGTCGCTTCTTGTTTGTCTTCCTTCCTTTTATAGTTTTACCTCCATTATCACAGCAGGACATCAGGATTGATTACAGAATGTCTATCTATGTGGCTAATAAAGAAATATATCTATATGTCTGTCTGTCTGTCTATATGTCTGTCTGTCTATATGTCTGTCTGTCTATATGTCTGTCTGTCTGTCTGTCTGTCTGTCTATATGTCTGTCTGTCTGTCTGTCTGTCTGTCTGTCTGTCTGTCTGTCTGTCTGATTATCTGACTCTGTCTGTCTATCTATCTCAAAATACAGACGATTCACTTGGACCCGGAGGGCAGCCTGGTGGTCCTGGACATGAATGGTAGTGAAGGTGGAGCTTTCAGACTGGTGGCCGTATATGCCCCGACTGGGACATCGCGACTAGAGTTCTTCAAGCGTCTGAAGCCATTCCTGGGAACGTCTCTCTCCTTAGTGTTAGTGGGGGACTGGAATGGCATCTTAGACGCATGTTGGGACTATGTAGGAGCTTGTGATAATAGAGGGGGGGTGTAATAGCCTCAAAAATCTCATCAGCCAATTCCAACTGGCTGTTAGATATCGACTAGACTTCCCAAGTGCACTACTGTGGACATGGAGCAACTGCACTGGGTCTTCTAGATCGTATTTAGATAGAATTTTAATTAGACAGAATGATAAGGAAACATTAAACTGTCCACAAATCCACATGGTTGCCTATTCAGACCACAAATTAGTCACCTGCGTAGTCAACCTTGATAGAACACATAGACAGGGACCCAGATACTGGAAGCTAAACATGTCACTCCTGGCGCGTAAGGCCTACAGTAAACGGATTAGCACCTTAGTTAAGTGCCAGTTGATGGGGGTGATCGTCAACAACAGGTGGTGGAGCACTCTCAAGAGAGCAATTAGAATAGATCGATAGCATTTAGTAAGGAAGTAGCTTTAGAAAAAAACAAAACTGAAAAGGAACTGGTAGCTAAAGTAGAAGAGGCACTTAGGAATGGCAGTACAGCTGACGTGCTAGCGGCGAGAACGGTACTAGACCAGTTCTTCAACGTGAAACACGAAGGTTGTATTGTCAGAAGTAGAACACGTGCTCTAAGAAACGAGGGAGCCAAAGCTGTTAGCTGGGCCCGAGTGGCAGAGGCGAAAAGTGGCAACAAATCCACAATTCGGTCTTTGCAAGACAAAGATTGCCGCATTATACTTGAATCCAATCAGGTGTCCACGGCCTTCCAGCAGCATTTGGCACAACTGTTCGGGCAAAACGGTACATCGAGCGAGGTGATGGACTTCAGCTCCTACCTCGATGGCGTACCGCGACTCTCGAGCACGGATGCGGAGAGTTGCAAAAGGCCGATCACAGCGGGCGAAATAGAAGATGCCCCTAGTCCGCTGCGGGAAACGCAAATCACCTGGTTTAGATGGTCTACCCTATGGGTTTTACATAGACATGCCAGACTTGTTCTCTGGCGTCCTCGAAGCGGTCTACTGCAACTGGCAGCAGAACGGGAGGATTCTTAATTCTACAGGCAGAGGCGTAGTAACGCTGATCAGGAAAGATGAGAACAAGGAGGATGAGATAAGCAATTTCAAGCCCATAACACTGCTCAACACAGAGTTAAAGATTTTGGCCAAGGTATTAGCAGCAAGGCTGGCGCTTGTCATCGAGAACCTGGTAGGGGAAGCCCAAACGTGTGCAATCCCGACCAGGTCCATACACGACAACCTCCACCCCATGCAATACATCATAGAGAGGGTAGGGTGTAAACCTGGCTTTGGTGGGGCTCTGATCAATTTAGATCAGTCTAAGGCAGGATCGACCATCAATACTTGGAATCAGTTCTCAAGGCGGCCGGCTTCGGTCCCGTCTTCAGAGGCTGGATCGCTGCCATGCACACCAGCATCTGCTCGGCAGTCAAGGTGAATGGCTACCTATCAGAGCCATTCCAAATCATGCGTTCCATCCGTCAGCGATGCCCTCTCTCCACCATTCTGTATGTACTGACTCTCGAGCCGTTACTGGGGAAGTTGGAGCTGTTGCACGGCATCCCGATCGAACCAGGACTGCGGAAAGCAGCGTCAGCTTATGCCGACGACATTACCGTAATGGTGTCGAAAACCTCGGAAATCGGGGAATTTTGGCAACCTATTACAGGAATAAGAAACGTTGACAGGAGCAAGACTAAACCCAAACAAGTCTGTCGGTTTGCAGCTCTGCACATGGAGAGGCAAACCCATGCCTTCCGACGGTGTTGTTGGACACTAGACGGAAGGACCGGTGAAATTGCTCGGGGTCTGGTTCGGTCCAGACCTCCAGGTGGACACGAACTGGAATGGGGGTCACGGCGAAGGTGTTTGCACTCACCCAGAAGTGGGCTGAGTGCAAACTCTCCTTGAAAGGACGAGCGGAGGTGGCGAACACTTACATGGCGTCTGTCATCTACTACCGCTTGACAGTTGTGCCTTGCCCCCATGAATACCTTACCAAAATGGAACGCCTACTCTTCAAGTTCCTCTGGAAGAAACAGGCTCCATTGGTGAGGAGATCCATCTGCTGTCAACACCCTTCTAATGGAGGGCTGGGCATGCCGTGGCTAATGATGCGCAAACATGCGCTGAGGCTACGCCATCTCCAGGTATTCTTGACCGGTGAACCGGTGTGGCTGCCGTTTGTGAGACAAGCTCTTCCACAACTCGTCTCACTAACAAAGCTGCAGTCCTGGGTCAAGTGAAGACCGAAAATGGGTGCCTGGCACCTCGAGTGCCTACAGGCGCTCACAGCCCTCTACCAAGCGGAAACGGCACTTAGCAGAGAGTCCACTTCAACATTCTATAAGGGATTAGTGGAGGATAAGTGCCACGACGTTCTCGGGGAAACTCTAGGCATCGAGGAGGACGAACTGACCAGTCTGTTCGGGAGGACTTTCCGCCCAGGGCCTATGGACAACTTCCAGAGGTCTCTGGCCTGGCAGTGCTACCAAGGAGCTCTACCAGTTCGAGACAAAATCTACAGGCACGGACGCCCTGGCAGAGATCCTGCCAAAGGGACCTGTCCAAGATGCGAGCAGGACATCGAAACCGTTCTGCACGCAGTTGTTCAGTGCCCAGGGGTGGCCGACCTGTGGAATTATGTCGAACAGCTACTGTCACGTGTGGGACGCATCCAGTTGTCAGCCGAGTCCATCGTGAGGATCACCCCACCGCCTTCATTTAAGAGTGAAGGAGAGGCGGTCTTCCTCTGTCTGGTGGCTATGGCGAAAGAGGTAATATGGTGGACGAGGTTAAAAGGACTGAGGGCAAGTACCTTTCTCTCCGGACAACTCATCCCCTTCTTTAAGTACCACTTCAGAAGGAAGGTGAGAGTGGAGAGAGAGGTGCTACACCTCAGTAAATTCGCTGAAAGGTGGGTCAATGTGGCAAAAATGGCCCGAGTGAATGGGCCTTCTCTATATAAACCTGTAGGTTGAGGAAGATAAACAGAGGGAAGACAGGAACACCTACAAAACGTGTTCCTGGTGTTGAGGGTTGTTCTATCCACGGGTGTAAAACAACCCTGTAGTAACGTTCTCCCCCTATTGGGGATTTCAATTGTTATTTTATTATATATAGTTTATTGTTATTTATATATGTTAAAGTTATTTTTATGTAAAACCCCTGCCGTCACGTCTTGTAATGTCCCATTTTTGTACACCCCTGTGGCAGATAGAAGAAAGATATCTATCTACATGTCTGTCTGTCTGGACGAAGACACCATCATTTCGGTGGGAAAGTCCTCCAGAGGCACATTCAATGGTCCAAATGAGGCCAGAACGGATAGCTAAAATACCCCAACGTGTGCCTCTGGATGGAATTTCACACATAAACATTTCTGTTGAGGGTAGGCGGCCTTCATGTTACCACTGTTTAAGCAGTGGTCACCTGAAGGCTTACTGTCCTCAGTTAACTACAAAAAAAAAAAGGCACTACTGCCAACACAAAACAACAACACAACCACCACCACCACCACCACCACCACAACAACAACAACAACAGCAGCAGCAAAAACAACAACAACAACAACAACAACAACAACAACAACAACAACAACAACAACACGCAAACATAACCAAAGCAAGAACAACAAACCAACCTGCAAGCACAGTCCAACCCAACCCCACTCCACCTAAAACCACTGCAAAAACACCCACAAACACAACAGCTCCCCAAAACATACCCCTTCCAAATATAACAGACACCACAACGGACGAGGCCCCCTCATCATCACCAAGTGACAAACATCACAACAAACATACAACCACCAACACAAACAACACAAACATTACAACCCCCCCCCCCCCCCCGTCCCGAAAACAAAACCACGACATCACTCCAAACACAAACACCTACAACAAAACGAAAGCTCCCACAAGAACAACAGACAAAAACCACCACAACACAACAAGAACATTACACATACATAAACAGTAAAAACAAAACTTTAATGGAGGTCATCTTTTGGAGGAAAAACTTTTTCGAACTGTGTAGACAAACCTAATTAAAAAATGATTAGGGTCCCTATAAGTCTTTAAAGGAAAACTTTCCTAAGGACGTGGGTAGTATCTTGTGTTAAATCCATTAACCGCGTCCTTTTAAAAAGTTTCCCCACCCTCACCCCAGACACCCCCACCCCATCAGACACCCCTCCCCACCACCCACCCAGACAAACCCTCTAACACCCCCATGGAAATCGTGCGGTCTGATCCCCGGGAGACGAAGAGGTGAACGTTTTCTTCTCCTCTTCTTTTAACTTTTCAGAACCAACATGGCCAATATAAGAGTTGGGTGTGTGCATGTACGCGGCCTGGGGATGCCCTGGAAACAGGGCAAACTCTTAAACGACCTCAGATCGCACAGTATGGATATAGTAACCATTTGCGAGTCCAGGATCCACAGCGAGCGACAGCTGGCCCCCATCTTCGATGACTTTGAGATCTACGCATCTCTCTGTCAGCCGGGGGTGGGGGTGGGGTGGAGGCGGCTTGCCGTTTTGCTGCGGAAACACCTGGGCCTCGTAACACAGACGGTACATCTGGACCCGGAGGGTCGACTGGTGGTCCTAGACATTGACAGTAGTGAAGGTGGGGCCTTCAGGCTGGTGGCCGCATATGCCCCATCCGGGACACCGTGGCCAGACTTCTTCAAACGTCTAGAGACTTTTCTGAGAACGTCCCGCTCCTTGCTTTTAATGGGGGACTGGAATGGAATCCTAGATGCACGTTGGGACTATGTGGGAGCATGTCCCGATAAAGGGGGTGTAACAGCCTCAAACAATTTGACCTGGCCGATGGATATCGACTAGATTTTCCGACTGTACCACTGTGGACGTGGACTAATCGCAGCAGAACATCTAGATCGTACCTAGATAGGGTTCTAGTTAGAAATAAGGATGTCCACAAATGTTCATGGTTGCCTATTCAGATCACAAACTAGTGACCTGAATGGTTAACCTTGATAGAACCCAGAGACAAGGACCCGGCTACTGGAAGCTGAACTTGTCATTACCGAGATGCAAAGCCTACAGTAGACGGATTAGCACTTTAGTTAAACAGCACTTGCCATTGTCAACAACAGATGGTGGTACTCTCTCAAGAGGGCAGTTAGATTAGACTCGTTAGTTTTTAGTAAAAAATTAGCGTTAGATAGAAATAGGACCGAGAAGGAACTGGTAGATAAAGTAGAAGAGGCAATTAGAAGTGGCAATGTAGCCAGCGTGCTAACAACGAGAACGGCCTTGGACCAGTTCTTCGATGCAACGCACGAGGGCTGCGTTGTCAGAAGCAAAATATATGCTCTGGGAAACGAGGGAGCCAAAGCTGTTAGCTGGGCCCGAGTGACGGAGGCAAAAAGTGGCAACAAGTCCACAATTGGGTCTTTGAAGGACCAAGACGGACGCGTGATACGTGAGCCGAAGCAGATGTGTGCGGCCTTTCAGCGGCACTTTTCTCAACTGTTCGGGCAGGGCGGCGCGCCGGGAGGGGCTATGGATTTCAGTCCATACCTCGACGGCTTACCGCGACTCTCGGACAGCGAGGCGAAGTTCTGCGAAAAGCCGATTTCGGCCGCTGAGATAGGGGACGCGCTAAGCCAATGCGGCAAACGCAAATCTCCAGGTCTCGACGGTCTACCCTACGAATTTTACGTAGCAATGCTGGACTTATTCTCCGGTCTCCTGGAAGCGGTCTACTGCAACTGGCAACAGAACGGGAGAATTCCCAGCTCTCTGACCGGGGGCGTAGTCACACTAGTCAGGCAGGACGAGAATAAGGGGGATGACATAGCCAACTTCCGGCCCATAACTCTGCTAAACACAGAGTTACAGATTTTGGCCAAGGTGTTGGCAAAGAGACTGGCGCTTGTCGTCGAGAACCTGGTGGGAGAAACACAGACATGCACAATCCCAACCAGGTCCATACACGACAACCTCCACCTCATGCGATACATCATAGAGAGGGTAGGGTGTAAACTCGGCTTCGGTGGGGCCCTGATCAACTTGGATCAGTCTAAGACTTTCGATAGGGTTGACCATCATTACCTAGATGCGGTGCTCGAGGTGGCACACTTTGGATCCGTGTTCAGGGGCTGGATTGCTGCAATGCACAACAGCAACATCTGTTCAAGCATCAAGGTGAACGGCTACCTCTCGGAGCCGTTCCATAACATGCGATCCATCCGACAGGGATGCCCTCTCTCCTCCCTTCTGTACGTACTGACTCTCAAGCCATTGCAGGGCAACCCTCTGGAACCGGGACTGCGGAAAGCGGCGTCGGCCTACGCCAACGACGTGACAGTAATGGTGTCGAATTCCTCGCAAATCGAGGAAGTCGGCACCTTACCGAAGGAATACGAAAGGTTCACAGGAGCGAAGCTGAACCGAGACGAGTCCATCGGTTTGCAACTCGGATCGTGGAGAGGCAGACCGATGCCTTCCGATGGCGTCGTCGGAAGCTGGACGTAAGGACCGGTAAAGCTGCTCGGGGTCTGGTTTGGTCCGGACCTCCAGGTGGAGAAGAACTGGAACGAGGTGTCAGCCAAGGTGTTTGCACTCACCCAGAAGTTGGCTGAGTGCAAACTATCCTTGAAAGGTCGAGCGGAGGTGGCAAACTTTTATAGCGTCCGCCATCTACTACTGCTTGACTGTCGTGCCTTGTCCAGCCGATCCGCTCACCAAAATGGGGCGCGCGCTCTTCCAATTCCTTTGGAGGAGGCGGGCTCCTTTGGTGAGAAGATCCATCTGCTGCCAACACCCTTCCAACGGAGGGCTGGGGATGCCGTGGCTGACGATGCGCAAACACGCGCTCAGGCTGCGGCATCTCTACGTATTCCTCACCGGACAACCGGTGTGGGCCCCGTTCGTGAGGCGAGCTTTCCCACGACTCGTCTCGCTGACCGAGCTGCAGTCCTGGGTCAAGCAAAGACTGAGGAAAATGGGCGACTGGCACATCGAATGTGCTCAGGCGCTCACAGCCCTCTGGCAGGCGGACCTGGCAATCAGTGGAGACTCCACTTCGTCATTCTATAGAAGGTTAATCCGCAGCAAGTGCGACGACGCACTCGGAGAAACTCTAGGCGTAGAGGAAGACGAACTGGCCAGTCTGTTCGGTAGGACCTTCCGACTGGGACCAATGGACAACTTCCAAAAGTCCCTGGCCTGGCAGTGCTATGGAGGAGCTCTACCAGTTCGAGACAAGCTCTACAGACATGGGCGCCCGGGGAGGGACCCGTCGAAAAAGATCTGTCCGAGATGCGTGCGAGATGAGGAAACCGTCGCGCACGCATTCATACACTGCCCGGGCGTTACCGACCTGTGGGGCTATGTAGAACGACTATTGTCGCGGGTGGGACCAATCCGGTTGACCACCGAGTCCATTGTCATGATCAAACCACCACCCTCCTTCAAAAACCAGGGAGAGGTGGTTTTCCTATGTGTTATGGCTATGGTGAAAGAGGTTGTATGGTGGATGAGGTTAAAAGGGCTGAGGTCAGACACCTTTCTCTCCGGCCAACAACTGATTCGTTTTTTCAAATATCATTTTGGAAGAAGAATCACGATGGAGAAAAAGGTGCTGTACCCCAGCAAATTTTATGAAAGGTGGGTGAATGTGGCAAAGATGGCCCGAGTGGTTGGGCCTTCTCTCTATATAAGCCTGTAGGTTGACGAAAAAGAGGAAAAGAGGAAAGGGGTACTCACTCTTCGTACTCCTGGAGATGAGGGTTGCACATTTTTTCGGGGGTATGTGTTACCCAAATGAACTGTCTCCCCCTATTGGGGAAAATCGATTGATTTTTAAATTACATTTGTGATACACGTTTTTATTGTATGTAAACTTCCCCCTTTGTATTTGTCCCCTTCTTTTGTGCCCCTGTGGCTAACAAAGAAACATATCTATTAATATATATATGTAGGACGGTGGATTGGCAGTATCGGTAGAGGGTCGGACGCCATGCTTTGACGCATAGAGTTACGGCCCTTGCCATTCTGAGTTCAAATCCCGCCGAGGTTAACTTTGCCTTTCATCCTTACGAAGTCGATAAAATAAAGTACCGGTAATGTACTGGGTAATTGCTGGCCTTGTACCAAAAGTAGAAACAATTATATATATATGTGTGTGTGTGTGTGTGTGTGTGAGAGTGTGTATGTCAGGTTCAATTGCAGGTAACCATAGTGAGTAAGGTACTCAATACATTAGTAGTGTGAACATCATGTTTAAACAATTCTAGTCATGTAGAAGCCATATATATATATATATATATATATTCTATTCTAAGGCGGGTAAAATTCCCGAGATCCATGGACGAGTTCTCTCCAGCGGTCTCTGTCCCTCAGTATCACTGCCATGTCCTGCATCTCCAATAGACCAGTGTCTGTCCTTAGGGCATCAACATACGTTAACCTTGGTCTTCCTCTTCTAGTGTGTCCATGTAGGGGCTCCCAAAGAAGCACTGAGCGCAATGTCAACTCTGGATGTCGGTGAGCATGTCCAGCCAACCTCAGTCTCCTCTGTGTCACTTTTGAGCTGACTCTTGGGATGCTCCCATACAGCTCTGAGTTTTTCATCCTCAGTGTATACTGATTAATGTTCAGAGCCATCCTCAGCATTCTCGTATATGTATATATACATACATATATGTATACAGATGTACAGTAGTATGTACAGTAGTATGTGCATACATGCACACATATATATATACATGTATGTATGGGTTTACCGAACATTTATTATAATGTTCAGTTTGTTTGTAAGGTATACAATGCTGACAATAGCTAATAAGCTTGAAACTAGTTCATTGTTCCTGTGTCAGTGTTGAACAAAAGGGCAACGATGGTTGCCGAACACTGTACGGCGTAATTCGGGCTGTTTGTTTACAAACAAACCGAACATTATAATAAATGTTTGGAAAACAAATTTTCCTGGGTGGGAAATGAGGATGGGATGGGTGGTGTAGATATCCTACTAGCTGACAAGTGGGTAGATAAAGTAATCTCAGTGAACAGGGTGAATGCAAGAATCATTAAACTCAGACTAGTCCTGAATAAAACAATTACCACAATAATTGTTTCTACTTTTAGGCACAAGGCCAGCAATTACCCAGTGCATTACTGGTACTTTATTTTATCGACCCCGTAAGGATGAAAGGCAAAGTCAACCTCGGCAGGATTTGAACTCAGACCGTAAAGGGACGTAACTATGCTGCAAAGCATGGCACAATAATATTAGCTTACGCACCCCAATCTGGGTTGCCAGACGAACTTAAGGATAGGTTTTACAAGTCCCTAATGTACACTACTGCTCTAACAAACGACAATGACTTCTTAATCATCGCAGGAGATTTTAACGGACATGTAGGTAAACACTGTGACGGCTTCTATATAGTCCATGGAGGCCATGGGGTTGGCACAAGAAATGAAGAAGGCTTCAGGCTCCTAGAATTCTGCGACGCCAATGACATGTCGATATGCAACACAAACTTCAAAAAACCCGACAACCACCTGATCACCTATAGATCAGGGGAGCATTCTATTCAGATAGATTTTATCCTCATCAGAGGACGTGACAGATGGACGGTCGTAAACACAAAAGCCTTCCCTAGTTAGGAATGTACCTCCCAACATAGCTTAGTTGTCAGCGACCTCACAATCAGAACTAGATGAACCTGGAAACAGAAGCCAACCTGGAGAAGAAAGATCTAGAAACTGAAAGACCCCTCATCCAGTAACAGATTTAAAGATATTTTACTCAATGCCTATGACAGTAAAGAAGAACAGATAGAGACATTCAATGTAGAAGAGCACTGGGAGTTCCTAAAAAATAACTTACTAGAGGCGATGTATGAGATCTATGGCTGGCGTAAGACCACAGGCAGGAGGAGAGTGACTTTGTTGTGGAACAATAAGGTAGATGAGGCAGTTTAGGCCAAGAGACGGGCATGGAGAGAATGGAAGAACGGGGGAAGCAGGGTACATTACATAGAGACCAGGAGGGAAGCTAGGCGACAAGTATACTTAGCTAGGAGGGAAGCAGAGGATAGAAAAATCAAGCATGTTTTGCAACGTGAGGACCAGAAACAGGAGGTTTTCAAGATTGCGAGGCAGTGTGTCAGAGAGAATTGTGATGTCATTGGAGAGAAGTGTATCCGGAATGATAAAGGTGAGCTTGCCCTCACAAGTGCTGAGAAGAAAGATGCGTGGAAGAGCCATTATGATTGATTACTAAATGAGGAGAATGCATGGGAAGAAGAGACCCTACCCCAAGTAGACTCTTGGTCATGAAAGTAACAGAAAGAGTTATAGCACAATTGATTAGGGACCAGGTGAAACTAAATGAAATGCAATTTGGGTTTGTGCCAGGAAAAAGCACCACTGATGCCCTCTTCCTTGTGAGGCAGTTACAGGAAAAGTACCTAGCTAAAAGTAAGCCACTCTACCTGGCATTCGTCGATCTCGAGAAAGCCTTTGACAGAGTTCCCTGTGCTATAATCTGGTGGGCTCTTAGAAAACTAGGAGTAGATGAATGGCTTGTGAAAGCTATATACGCCATGTATAGGGGAGCAGTCAGCAAAGTTAGGATTAGCAATGAGTATAGCGAGGAATTTAGCGTAAAGGTCGGTGTCCACCAGGGCTCTGTTCTTAGCCCTCTCCTGTTCATCATAGTCCTGCAGGCAATAACGGAGGAGTTTAAGGCCGGATGCCCATGGGAACTCCAGATGACCTTCCACTTATAGCTGAATCTATGGTAGAACTAGAGAAGAAATTCCAAACTTGGAAGCAGGGACTAGAAAGAAAGGGTCTCAAAGTCAACCTGACAAAGACTAAGGTCCTTGTAAGTAGACGAGAAAACAGAACCCAGATCCCCTCAGGGAAATGGCCTTGCTCAGTATGTAGGAAAGGTGTAAATAGGAACTCTATTCTCTGCCCCAAATGCAAACAATGGGTACACAAGAGATGTAGCGGGATCTCAGGAAGCTTAATTAAGAATGTAGGCTTCACATGTAGCAGCAAACAGCCACAGGAAACAAGTACCACCAATCTCTGGGAGGGCTCTGTAGAAACAGTAGACAGCTTCTGCTACCTAGGTGACCGAATTAGCAGCGGAGGTGGGTGTTCAGAAAGTACAATAACTAGGGCAAGAACGGGATGGAAGAAGTTCAGGGAGCTGCTACCACTGCTAGCTGCAAAAGGCTTTTTTCTCAAAAAGAAAGGCAGACTGTATGATGCGTGTATACGAACAGCAATGTTACATGGTAGTGACACCTGGGCTCTGTCTGTGGAAGACTTATGTAGATTAGAAAGAAACAAAGCCTGCATGCTCCGATGGATGTGTAATAGTAATATACGCGAACGACAAAGCTTAAACGAATTGAGAGAGAGACTAAGCATAAGAGGAATCAAATGCTGTGTGCAGGAGAGGCGGTTGCGCTGGTATGGAGATGCGATACGTATGAAGGATGACAGCTGCATAAAAAGGTGCAGAGCAGTAGAAGTCAATGGAAGCCGCGGAGTGGGGAGACCCAAGAAGACCTGGGACGAGGTGATAAAAGCCGACCTTACCCAATTACACCTCTCAAAGGCGATGACACACGACCGTGACCTCTGGCGTCATGCAGCAATACAGAAGACCCGACTCCCCACGGGTACAAGCCGAATCTGAAGTATATAGACAATATGCCCCCACACCCTGCCACTGCAAAGTGGTCGTGGAGGTGCCACGGCAAAAAAACACCCAGCCCACACTGTAAAGTGGTTGTGTAGGCGCCACAGTAAAAAAGCAGCCAGCATTCACTGTAGTGTTTGTGGAGGTGCCATAGCAAAAAAGCACCCAGCCCACACTGTAAAGTGGACATGTAGGCGCCACGGAAGAAAAGCACCCAGTAAATGAGCTTGGTGTTAGGAAGGGCATCCAGCTGTAGAAATCAAGCCAGAATCAGTTCCTGTATGAGCAAGACAGGGTCAGCTGACCTGACATTGCCCACAACAGGACACCCTGTCTAACCCATGCTAGCATGGAAGAACGGACGTAAAACGGTCATGATGATGATGATGATGATGATGTAACATATATTCCATTCTATATATATATATATATATAATATATAAGATCAAAAGATGGTTAAAAGAGTTCCATGTATTTTATTATGCGCATTTCAAAAACAAATATCATCATGCGATGACATTTGCGTTTTCGTCAGATAAAATAGGGAGACATGATATGAAGGTTAAAAAACACTTGTGAATAGTGCAGTTTTAAATCAACATATGAAGAGTAGTTTTAGATTGATGTATTGATCTTATATATATTATTTATACTCCAGTCCTACAAACTGTAGAGTGCTACTTATCCGATATCTGCATTGCTTTATTGTACTACAATAAAACTCACCTCCAACATATATATATATATATACACACATATATTCCAGTCTCTATATATATATATATATATACACACATATATTCCAGTCCCCCTCTCTCTATATATTTACAAACAGACATATTTCAGTGTCTCTCTCTCTATCATCATCATCATCATCATAATCATCATTTAACGTCCATCTCCCACGCTAGCATGGGTTAGACGGGAGTTGTCCCACTTGTGGCAAGGTTGGTCGGGTGACCGTGTCTCACTCGTATAGGACTGTCCCCGGCAGGTTTTCTACGGCTGGGGGTCCTTCCTAACACCAACCACATTTACAGTGTGGACTGGGAGCTTTTTACCGTGTTACCTAGACGACCACATTACAGCGTGGACTGTGTGTATACACACACATATTCCTCTCTCTCTATATATATATGTATACACACACATATTCCAGTCTCTCTCTCTATATATATACATACACACACATATTCCAGTCTCTCTCTCTCTATATATATATACACACACATATTCCTGTCTCTCTCTCTATATATATATATACACACACACTTATATTCCAGTCTCTGTATATATATATACACACACACACATATTCCTGTCTCTTTCTCTCTCTAAATATATACACACACACACATATTCCTCTCTCTCTCTATATATATATACACAAACACATATATTCCAGTCTCTCTCTATATATATACACACACACACATATTCCTCTCTCTCTCTCTATATATATATATATATACACACACATATTCCAGTCTCTCACTCTATATATATATACACATATATTCCAGTCTCTCACTCTATATATATATATATATATACACACATATATTCCAGTCTCTCTCTCTCTATATATATATACACACACATATTCCTCTCTCTCTCTCTATATATATATATATATACACACATATATTCCAGTCTCTCTCTCTATATATATATATACACACACATATTCCTCTCTCTCTCTCTATATATATATATATATACACACATATATTCCAGTCTCTCACTCTATATATATATATATATACACACACATATTCCAGTCTCTCACTCTATATATATATATATATATATATATATATATATACACACACACATATTCCTGTCTCTCTCTCTCTCTATATATATATATATACACACATTTATTCCAGTCTCTCTCTCTCTATATATATATATATATACACACACATATATTCCAGTCTCTGTATATATATATACACACATATATTCCTGTCTCTTTCTCTCTCTATATATATACACACACACATATATTCCAGTCTCTATATATATACACACACACATATATTCCAGTCTCTATATATATACACACACACATATATTCCTCTCTCTCTCTATATATATATATACACACACACGTATTCCATTCTCTCTCTCTCTCTATATATATATATATACACACATATATTCCAGTCTCTCTCTCTATATATATATATACACACACACATATTCCTCTCTCTCTCTATATATATATACACACACATATTCCTCTCTCTCTCTATATATATATACACACACACATATATTCCAGTCTCTCTCTATATATATATACACACACATATATTCCTGTCTCTCTCTCTCTATATATATATACACACATATATTCCAGTCTCTCTATATATACACACATATATTCCAGTCATATATATATATATTCCTGTCTCTCTCTCTCTATATATATATATATACACACACACATATATTCCTGTCTCTCTCTCTCTATATATATATATATATACACACATATATTCCTGTCTCTCTCTCTATATATATATATATATACACACACATATATTCCAGTCTCTCTATATACACACACATATATTCCAGTCATATATATATATATTCCTGTCTCTCTCTCTCTATATATATATATACACACACACATATATTCCTGTCTCTCTCTCTCTATATATATCATCATCATCATCATCATCATCACTGTTTTATATCCATTCTTCCATGCTAGCATTGGTTAGACGGGTTGTCCTGTTGTGGGCAGTGTCTGGTCGGCTGACCATGCCTTGCTCATACAGGAACTGATTTGGCTTGATTTCTACAGCTGGATGCCCTTCCTAATACCAACCTCATTTACAGTGAGTGCTGGGTGCTTTTTTGCCGTGGCACCTCCACGTCCACTTTGCGGTGGGGGGTGTGGGGGCATATTGTCTATATGCTTCAGCTTGTACCCATGGGAGGTCGGGTACTCTGTATTACTGCGTGACGCCAGAAGTCACGGTCGTGTGTCATTGCCTTTGAGAGGTGTAATTGTGTAAGGTCAGCTTTTATCACCTCATCCCAGGTCATCTTGGGTCTCCCCACTCCGCGGTTTCTATCAACTTCTAGTGCTCTGCACCTTTTTATGCAGCTGTCATCATTCATACGCATCACATGTCCATACCAGCGCAACCACCTATATATATATATATATACACATATATTCCTCTCTCTCTCTATATATATATATACACACACATATATTCCAGTCTCTCTCTCTCTCTATATATATATACACACATATATTCCTCTCTCTCTATATATATATATACACACACATATATTCCTGTCTCTCTCTCTCTATATATATATATACACACACACATATATTCCAGTCTCTCTCTCTCTCTATATATATATACACACACACATATATATTCCTCTCTCTCTATATATATATATACACACACACATATATTCCTCTGTCTCTCTCTATATATATATATACACACACATATATTCCTGTCTCTCTCTCTATATATATATATACACACGCACATATATTCCAGTCTCTCTCTCTATATATATATATATACACACATATATTCCAGTCTCTATATATACACACACATATATATTCCAGTCTTTCTCTCTCTCTCTCTCTATATATATATATATATATATATACACACACAGGTAAGCTAACTAAGAATATAGATTTTACATGTGGCTGGTGCTCTGGTGCAATAAGTAGCAGCAAGTGCCTACAGAATACTAGCTCATTCCATTGCACAGATGGTTCTATAGAAATAGTGGACAGCTTCCGTTACCTAGGTGACAAAATCAGCAGTGGGGGAGGGTGCTCTGAAAGTACTGTAGCTAGAGTCAGAACGGGATGGAAAAAGTTCAGAGAGCTTATACCACTATTGGCCGCTAAAGGGTTCTCTCTAAAAATGAAAGGCAGGCTGTATGATGCCTGCATACGAACAGCGATGTTACATGGCAGTGAGACCTGGGCATTGTGTGCAGAGGATATATGCAGACTGGAGAGAAACGAAGCTTGCATGCTCTGCTGGATGTGTAATAGTAATATACGTGAACGGCAAAGCATAAATGAACTAAGGGAAAAATTAGGAATAAGAGGAATCAAATGTTATTTACTCGAGAGAAGACTACGTTGGTATGGTCACGTGATGCGCATGAAAGATGACAGCTGTATAAAAAAGTGAAGGGCAATAAAAATGGAAAGTAGCCACGGAGTAGGCAGACCTAGAAAAACCTGGGACGACTTGATAAATTCCGACCTCACACACTTACACCTCTCCAAGAGAATGTCACTGGACCGAGATCTTTGGCGCTACGCAGTAATACAGAAGACCCGCCTTACCTAAGTACAAAGTGAAACCTACTACAGTCAGTAGACACCTCTAACAAAAATACCCCCCCGTCCCACTACCCCCCCCCCCCTTTCAATGTAAAGTTATGTTGGTACAACAACATCCAGTCCTAAACAAATGAGGTCGTGTAGGTGTCACGACAAAAAAACCACACAGTCCACGCTGTAATGTGGCCGTGTAGGCAACACGGTAAAAACCTCCCAGCCCCACACTGTAAATGTGGTTGGTGTTAGGAAGGGCATCCAGCTGTAGAAAACCCGCCAGACAGTCCACGCTGTAATGTGGCTGTGTAGGTAACACGGTAAAAACCTCCCAGCCCCACACTGTAAATGTGGTTGGTGTTAGGAAGGGCATCTAGTTGTAGAAAACCCGCCAGACAGTCCACGCTGTAATGTGGCCGTGTAGGTAACACGGTAAAAACCTCCCAGCCCCACACTGTAAATGTGGTTGGTGTTAGGAAGGGCATCCAGTTGTAGAAAACCCGCCAGACAGTTCTATGCGAGCAGGACAACCACTCTTGCCTCAAGTGGGAAAACTCTCGTCCAAACCCATGCTAGCGTGGAAGATGGACGTTAAACGATGATGATGATGATGATGACACACACACATATTCCACTCTCTCTCTCTCTCTATATATATATATATATATATACACACACACATATATTCCTCTCTCTCTCTATATATATATATACACACACACACATATATTCCAGTCTCTCTATATATATATACACACACACATATATTCCAGTCTCTCTATATATATACACACGCACATATATTCCAATCTCTCTCTCTATATATATATATACACACACATATATTCCAGTCTCTCTCTCTCTATATATATATATATACACACACAT
>OZ024759.1:7567538-7575038 GCA_964016885.1 Eledone cirrhosa | reverse complement strand
GGTAGTGAAGGTTGAGGTGGTAGTTGTTGTTGTGGTTGTAGTGGTAGTGAAGGTTGTGGTTGTAGTTGTTGTTGTGGTTGTGGTGGTAGTGAAGGTTGAGGCGGTAGTTGTTGTTGTGGTTGTAGTGGTAGTGAAGGTTGAGGTGGTAGTTGTTGTTGTGGTTGTAGTGGTAGTTGTTGTTGTGGTGGTAGTTATTGTTGTGGTTGTAGTGGTAGTGAAGGTTGAGGTGGTAGTTGTTGTTGTGGTTGTAGTGGTAGTGAAGGTTGTGGTTGTAGTTGTTGTTGTGGTTGTAGTGGTAGTTGTTGTTGTGGTTGTTGTTGTTGTGGTTGTAGTGGTAGTGAAGGTTGTGGTGGTAGTTGTTGTTGTAGTTGTTGTTGTGGTTGTAGTGGTAGTTGTGGTTGTAGTTGTTGTTGTGGTTGTAGTGGTAGTGAAGGTTGTGGTGGTAGTTGTTGTTGTGGTTGTTGTTGTGGTTGTAGTGGTAGTGAAGGTTGTGGTGGTAGTTGTGGTTGTAGTTGTTGTTGTGGTTGTAGTGGTAGTGAAGGTTGTGGTGGTAGTTTTTGTTGTGGTTGTTGTTGTGGTTGTAGTGGTAGTGAAGGTTGTGGTGGTAGTGAAGGTTGTGGTGGTAGTTGTGGTTGTAGTAGTTATTGTTGTGGAGGTAGTTGTTGTTGTGGTTGTAGTGGTAGTGAAGGTTGTGGTGGTAGTTGTTGTTGTGGTTGTAGTGGTAGTGAAGGTTGTGGTGGTAGTTGTTGTTGTGGTAGTTATTGTTGTGGTTGTAGTGGTAGTAAAGGTTGTGGTGGTAGTTGTTGTTGTGGTTGTAGTTGTAGTGAAGGTTGTGGTGGTAGTTGTTGTGGTTGTAGTTGTAGTGAAGGTTGTGGTGGTAGTTGTTGTTGTGGTTGTAGTGGTAGTGAAGGTTGTGGTGGTAGTTGTTGTTGTGGTTGTAGTGGTGGTGAAGGTTGTGGTGGTAGTTGTTGTTGTGGTTGTAGTTGTAGTGAAGGTTGTGGTGGTAGTTGTTGTTGTGGTTGTAGTGGTAGTGAAGGTTGTGGTGGTAGTTGTTGTTGTGGTTGTAGTGGTGGTGAAGGTTGTGGTGGTAGTTGTTGTTGTGGTTGTAGTGGTAGTGAAGGTTGTGGTGGTAGTGAAGGTTGTGGTGGTAGTGAAGGTTGTGGTGGTAGTTGTTGTTGTGGTTGTAGTTGTAGTGAAGGTTGTGGTGGTAGTTGTTGTTGTGGTTGTAGTGGTAGTGAAGGTTGTGGTGGTAGTTGTTGTTGTGGTTGTAGTGGTGGTGAAGGTTGTGGTGGTAGTTGTTGTTGTGGTTGTAGTGGTAGTGAAGGTTGCGGTGGTAGTTGTTGTTGTGGTTGTAGTGGTGGTGAAGGTTGTGGTGGTAGTTGTTGTTGTGGTTGTAGTGGTAGTGAAGGTTGTGGTGGTAGTTGTTGTTGTGGTTGTAGTTGTAGTAAAGGTTGTGGTGGTAGTTGTGGTTGTAGTTGTTGTTGTGGTTGTAGTTGTAGTGAAGGTTGTGGTGGTAGTTATTGTTGTGGTTGTAGTTCTAGTGAAGGTTGTGGTAGTAGTTGTTGTTGTGGTTGTTGTTGTTGTGGTTGTAGTGGTAGTGAAGGTTGTGGTGGTGGTTGTTGTTGTGGTTGTAGTTGTAGTGAAGGTTGTGGTTGTAGTGGTAGTAAAGGTTGTGGTTGTAGTTGTTGTTGTGGTTGTAGTGGTGGTGAAGGTTGTGGTGGTAGTTATTGTTGTGGTTGTAGTTCTAGTGAAGGTTGTGGTGGTAGTTGTTGTTGTGGTTGTTGTTGTTGTGGTTGTAGTGGTAGTGAAGGTTGTGGTGGTGGTTGTTGTTGTGGTTGTTGTTGTTGTGGTTGTAGTGGTAGTGAAGGTTGTGGTGGTTGTTGTTGTTGTGGTTGTAGTGCTAGTGAAGGTTGTGGTGGTAGTTGTTGTTGTGGTTGTAGTGCTAGTGAAGGTTGTGGTGGTAGTTGTTGTTGTGGTTGTAGAGGTAGTGAAGGTTGTGGTGGTAGTTGTGGTTGTGGTTGTAGAGGTAGTGAAGGTTGTGGTGGTAGTTGTGGTTGTGGTTGTAGAGGTAGTGAAGGTTGTGGTTGTAGTTGTGGTTGTGGTTGTAGTGGTAGTGAAGGTTGTGGTGGTAGTTGTTGTTGTGGTTGTAGTGGTAGTGAAGGTTGTGGTGGTAGTTGTTGTTGTGGTTGTAGTGGTGGTGGTAGTTGTGGTGGTTGTTGTTGTTGTGGTTGTAGTGGTAGTGAAGGTTGTGGTGGTAGTTGTTGTTGTGGTTGTAGTGGTAGTGAAGGTTGTGGTGGTAGTTGTTGTTGCGGTTGTAGTGGTAGTGAAGGTTGTGGTGGTAGTTGTTGTTGTGGTTGTAGTGGTAGTGAAGGTTGTGGTGGTAGTTGTTGTTGTGGTTGTAGTGGTAGTGAAGGTTGTGGTGGTAGTTGTTGTTGTGGTTGTAGTGGTAGTGAAGGTTGTGGTGGTAGTTGTTGTTGTGGTTGTAGTGGTAGTGAAGGTTGTGGTGGTAGTTGTTGTTGTGGTTGTAGTGGTAGTGAAGGTTGTGGTGGTAGTTGTGGTTGTAGTGGTAGTGAAGGTTGTGGTTGTAGTTGTTGTGGTTGTAGTGATAGTGAAGGTTGTGGTGGTAGTTGTGGTTGTGGTTGTAGAGGTAGTGAAGGTTGTGGTGGTAGTTATTGTTGTGGTTGTATTGGTAGTGAAGGTTGTGGTGGTAGTTGTTGTTGTGGTTGTAGTGGTAGTGAAGGTTGTGGTTGTAGTTGTTGTTGTGGTTGTAGTGGTAGTGAAGGTTGTGGTGGTAGTTGTTGTTGTGGTTGTAGTGGTAGTGAAGGTTGTGGTTGTAGTTGTTGTTGTGGTTGTAGTGGTAGTGAAGGTTGTGGTGGTAGTTGTGGTGGTAGTTGTTGTTGTGGTTGTAGTGGTAGTGAAGGTTGTGGTGGTAGTTGTTGTTGTGGTTGTAGTGGTGGTGAAGGTTGTGGTGGTAGTTGTTGTTGTGGTTGTAGTGGTAGTGAAGGTTGTGGTGGTAGTGAAGGTTGTGGTGGTAGTGAAGGTTGTGGTGGTAGTTGTTGTTGTGGTTGTAGTTGTAGTGAAGGTTGTGGTGGTAGTTGTTGTTGTGGTTGTAGTGGTAGTGAAGGTTGTGGTGGTAGTTGTTGTTGTGGTTGTAGTGGTGGTGAAGGTTGTGGTGGTAGTTGTTGTTGTGGTTGTAGTGGTAGTGAAGGTTGCGGTGGTAGTTGTTGTTGTGGTTGTAGTGGTGGTGAAGGTTGTGGTGGTAGTTGTTGTTGTGGTTGTAGTGGTAGTGAAGGTTGTGGTGGTAGTTGTTGTTGTGGTTGTAGTTGTAGTAAAGGTTGTGGTGGTAGTTGTGGTTGTAGTTGTTGTTGTGGTTGTAGTTGTAGTGAAGGTTGTGGTGGTAGTTATTGTTGTGGTTGTAGTTCTAGTGAAGGTTGTGGTAGTAGTTGTTGTTGTGGTTGTTGTTGTTGTGGTTGTAGTGGTAGTGAAGGTTGTGGTGGTGGTTGTTGTTGTGGTTGTAGTTGTAGTGAAGGTTGTGGTTGTAGTGGTAGTAAAGGTTGTGGTTGTAGTTGTTGTTGTGGTTGTAGTGGTGGTGAAGGTTGTGGTGGTAGTTATTGTTGTGGTTGTAGTTCTAGTGAAGGTTGTGGTGGTAGTTGTTGTTGTGGTTGTTGTTGTTGTGGTTGTAGTGGTAGTGAAGGTTGTGGTGGTGGTTGTTGTTGTGGTTGTTGTTGTTGTGGTTGTAGTGGTAGTGAAGGTTGTGGTGGTTGTTGTTGTTGTGGTTGTAGTGCTAGTGAAGGTTGTGGTGGTAGTTGTTGTTGTGGTTGTAGTGCTAGTGAAGGTTGTGGTGGTAGTTGTTGTTGTGGTTGTAGAGGTAGTGAAGGTTGTGGTGGTAGTTGTGGTTGTGGTTGTAGAGGTAGTGAAGGTTGTGGTGGTAGTTGTGGTTGTGGTTGTAGAGGTAGTGAAGGTTGTGGTTGTAGTTGTGGTTGTGGTTGTAGTGGTAGTGAAGGTTGTGGTGGTAGTTGTTGTTGTGGTTGTAGTGGTAGTGAAGGTTGTGGTGGTAGTTGTTGTTGTGGTTGTAGTGGTGGTGGTAGTTGTGGTGGTTGTTGTTGTTGTGGTTGTAGTGGTAGTGAAGGTTGTGGTGGTAGTTGTTGTTGTGGTTGTAGTGGTAGTGAAGGTTGTGGTGGTAGTTGTTGTTGCGGTTGTAGTGGTAGTGAAGGTTGTGGTGGTAGTTGTTGTTGTGGTTGTAGTGGTAGTGAAGGTTGTGGTGGTAGTTGTTGTTGTGGTTGTAGTGGTAGTGAAGGTTGTGGTGGTAGTTGTTGTTGTGGTTGTAGTGGTAGTGAAGGTTGTGGTGGTAGTTGTTGTTGTGGTTGTAGTGGTAGTGAAGGTTGTGGTGGTAGTTGTTGTTGTGGTTGTAGTGGTAGTGAAGGTTGTGGTGGTAGTTGTTGTTGTGGTTGTAGTGGTAGTGAAGGTTGTGGTTGTAGTTGTTGTGGTTGTAGTGATAGTGAAGGTTGTGGTGGTAGTTGTGGTTGTGGTTGTAGAGGTAGTGAAGGTTGTGGTGGTAGTTATTGTTGTGGTTGTAGTGGTAGTGAAGGTTGTGGTGGTAGTTGTTGTTGTGGTTGTAGTGGTAGTGAAGGTTGTGGTTGTAGTTGTTGTTGTGGTTGTAGTGGTAGTGAAGGTTGTGGTGGTAGTTGTTGTTGTGGTTGTAGTGGTAGTGAAGGTTGTGGTTGTAGTTGTTGTTGTGGTTGTAGTGGTAGTGAAGGTTGTGGTGGTAGTTGTGGTGGTAGTTGTTGTTGTGGTTGTAGTGGTAGTTGTTGTTGTGGTTGTAGTGGTAGTGAAGGTTGTGGTGGTAGTTGTTGTTGTGGTTGTAGTGGTAGTAAAGGTTGTGGTGGTAGTTGTGGTGGTAGTTGTTGTGGTTGTAGTGGTAGTTGTTCTTGTGGTTGTAGTGGTAGTGAAGGTTGTGGTGGTAGTTGTTGTTGTGGTTGTAGTGGTAGTAAATGTTCTGGTGGTAGTTGTGGTTGTGGTTGTAGTGGTAGTAAAGGTTGTGGTGGTAGTTGTGGTTTTGGTTGTAGTGGTAGTTGTTGTTGTGGTTGTAGTGGTAGTAAAGTTTGTGGTGGTAGTTGTTGTTGTTGTGGTTGTAGTGGTGGTGAAGGTTGTGGTGGTAGTTGTTGTTTTGGTTGTAGTGGTAGTGAAGGTTGTGGTGGTAGTTGTTGTTGTGGTTGTAGTGGTAGTAAAGGTTGTGGTGGTAGTTGTGGTTGTAGTTGTTGTTGTGGTTGTAGTTGTAGTGAAGGTTGTGGTGGTAGTTGTTGTTGTGGTTGTAGTGAAGGTTGTGGTGGTAGTTGTTGTTGTGGTTGTAGTGGTAGTAAAGGTTGTGGTGGTAGTTGTTGTTGTGGTTGTAGTTGTAGTGAAGGTTGAGGTGGTAATTGTGGTTGTGGTTGTAGTGGTTACTAGTTGTTGTTGTGGTTGTGGTTGTTGTTGTGGTGGTAGTTGTTGTTTTGGTTGTAGTGGTAGTGAAGGTTGTGGTGGTAGTTGTTGTTGTGGTTGTAGTGGTAGTGAAGGTTGTGGTGGTAGTTGTGGTTGTAGTTGTTGTTGTGGTTGTAGTGGTAGTGAAGGTTGTGGTGGTAGTTGTGGTTGTGGTTGTAGTGGTTACTAGTTGTTGTTGTGGTTGTGGTTGTTGTTGTGGTGGTAGTTGTTGTTTTGGTTGTAGTGGTAGTGAAGGTTGTGGTGGTAGTTGTTGTTGTGATTGTAGTGGTAGTGAAGGTTGTGGTGGTAGTTGTTGTTGTGGTTGTAGCGGTAGTGAAAGTTGTGGTGGTAGTTGTTGTTGTGGTTGTAGTGGTAGTGAATGTTGTGGTGGTAGTTGTTGTTGTGGTTGTAGTGGTAGTGAAGGTTGAGGTGGTAGTTATTGTTGTGGTTGTAGTGGTGGTGGTAGTTGTGGTGGTAGTTGTTGTTGTGGTTGTAGTAGTAGTGAAGGTTGTGGTGGTAATTGTGGTTGTGGTTGTAGTGGTAGTGAAGGTTGTGGTGGTAGTTGTGGTTGTGGTTGTAGTGGTTACTAGTTGTTGTTGTGGTTGTGGTTGTGGTTGTAGTGGTGGTAGTTGTTGTTGTGGTGGTAGTTTTGGTTGTGGTTGTAGTGGTGGTAGTTGTTGTTGTGGTGGTAGTTGTGGTTGTAGTGGTGGTAGTTGTTGTTGTGGTGGTAGTTGTGGTTGTGGTTGTAGTTGTGGTTGTAGTGGTGGTAGTTGTTGTTGTGGTAGTAGTTGTGGTTGTGGTTGTAGTGGTGGTAGTTTTTGTTGTGGTTGTAGTGGTAGTAAAGGTTGTGGTGGTAGTTGTTGTTGTGGTTGTAGTGGTAGTGAAGGTTGTGGTGGTAGTTGTGGTTGTGGTTGTAGTGGTAGTGAAGGTTGTGGTGGTAGTTGTGGTTGTGGTTGTAGTGGTTACTAGTTGTTGTTGTGGTTGTGGTTGTAGTGGTGGTAGTTGTTGTTGTGGTGGTAGTTTTGGTTGTGGTTGTAGTGGTGGTAGTTGTTGTTGTGGTGGTAGTTGTGGTTGTAGTGGTGGTAGTTGTTGTTGTGGTGGTAGTTGTGGTTGTGGTTGTAGTTGTGGTTGTAGTGGTGGTAGTTGTTGTTGTGGTGGTAGTTGTGGTTGTAGTGGTGGTAGTTGTTGTTGTGGTGGTAGTTGTGGTTGTGGTTGTAGTTGTGGTGGTAGTTGTGGTTGTGGTTGTAGTGGTAGTGAAGGTTGTGGTGGTAGTTGTGGTTGTGGTTGTAGTGGTTACTAGTTGTTGTTGTGGTTGTGGTTGTGGTTGTAGTGGTGGTAGTTGTTGTTGTGGTGGTAGTTTTGGTTGTGGTTGTAGTGGTGGTAGTTGTTGTTGTGGTGGTAGTTGTGGTTGTGGTTGTAGTTGTGGTTGTAGTGGTGGTAGTTGTTGTTGTGGTGGTAGTTGTGGTTGTAGTAGTTGTGGTTGTGGTTGTAGTTGTGGTTGTAGTGGTGGTAGTTGTTGTTGTGGTGGTAGTTGTGGTTGTAGTGGTGGTAGTTGTTGTTGTGGTGGTAGTTGTGGTTGTGGTTGTAGTTGTGGTGGTAGTTGTGGTTGTGGTTGTAGTGGTAGTGAAGGTTGTGGTGGTAGTTGTGGTTGTGGTTGTAGTGGTTACTAGTTGTTGTTGTGGTTGTGGTTGTAGTGGTGGTAGTTGTTGTTGTGGTGGTAGTTTTGGTTGTGGTTGTAGTGGTGGTAGTTGTTGTTGTGGTGGTAGTTGTGGTTGTAGTGGTGGTAGTTGTTGTTGTGGTGGTAGTTGTGGTTGTGGTTGTAGTTGTGGTTGTAGTGGTGGTAGTTGTTGTTGTGGTGGTAGTTGTGGTTGTGGTTGTAGTGGTGGTAGTTGTTGTTGTGGTGGTAGTTGTGGTTGTGGTTGTAGTGGTGGTAGTTGTTGTTGTGGTGGTAGTTGTGGTTGTGGTTGTAGTGGTAGTGAATGTTGTGGTGGTAGTTGTGGTTGTGGTTGTAGTGGTAGTGAAGGTTGTGGTGGTAGTAGTGGT
>OZ024759.1:7527538-7562538 GCA_964016885.1 Eledone cirrhosa | reverse complement strand
AAACCTACTGTGTGCGTTGATCCCTAACATAAGTGGTTTCTGTAGTAGCGGTCAGCCCATCTCTCTAATTCACTGTCTGTCTGTTGAGCGAATAACCATGACCACACAAGCAAGGAGTACACTGTATATACAGGCTGACCACACCGGGAGTACACTGTATATACAGACTGACCACACCAGGAGTACACTGTATATACAGACTGACCACACCAGGAGTACACTGTATATACAGACTGACCACACCAGGAGTACACTGTATATACAGACTGACCACACCAGGAGTACACTGTATATACAGGCTGACCACACCAGGAGTACACTGTATATACAGACTGACCACACCAGGAGTACACTGTATATACAGGCTGACCACACCGGGAGTACACTGTATATACAGGCTGACCACACCAGGAGTACAGTGTATATACAGGCTGACCACACCAGGAGTACACTGTATATACAGGCTGACCACACCAGGAGTACACTGTATATACAGGCTGACCACACCGGGAGTACACTGTATATATAGACTGACCACACCAGGAGTACACTGTATATACAGGCTGACCACACCGGGAGTACACTGTATATACAGGCTGACCACACCGGGAGTACACTGTATATACAGGCTGACCACACCGGGAGTACACTGTATATACAGACTGACAACACTGGGAGTACACTGTATATACAGGCTGACCACACCAGGAGTACACTGTATATACAGGCTGACCACACCGGGAGTACACTGTATATACAGACTGACCACACCAGGAGTACACTGTATATACAGGCTGACCACACCGGGAGTACACTGTATATACAGGCTGACCACACCGGGAGTACACTGTATATACAGGCTGACCACACCGGGAGTACACTGTATATACAGGCTGACCACACTGTATATACAGGCTGACCACACCGGGAGTACACTGTATATACAGGCTGACCACACCAGGAGTACACTGTATATACAGGCTGACCACACCAGGAGTACACTGTATATACAGGCTGACAACACTGGGAGTACACTGTATATACAGGCTGACCACACCAGGAGTACACTGTATAAACAGGCTGACCACACCAGGAGTACACTGTATATACAGGCTGACCACACTGGGAGTACACTGTATATACAGGCTGACAACACTGGGAGTACACTGTATATACAGGCTGACAACACTGGGAGTACACTGTATATACAGACTGACCACACCGGGAGTACACTGTATATACAGGCTGACCACACCAGGAGTACACTGTATATACAGACTGACCACACCGGGAGTACACTGTATATACAGGCTGACAACACTGGGAGTACACTGTATATACAGGCTGACCACACCAGGAGTACACTGTATATACAGACTGACCACACCAGGAGTACACTGTATATACAGGCTGACCACACCAGGAGTACACTGTATATACAGGCTGACCACACCGGGAGTACACTGTATATACAGACTGACCACACCAGGAGTACACTGTATATACAGACTGACCACACCAGGAGTACACTGTATATACAGGCTGACCACACCGGGAGTACACTGTATATACAGGCTGACCACACCAGGAGTACACTGTATATACAGACTGACCACACCAGGAGTACACTGTATATACAGACTGACCACACCAGGAGTACACTGTATATACAGGCTGACCACACCGGGAGTACACTGTATATACAGGCTGACCACACCAGGAGTACACTGTATATACAGACTGACCACACCAGGAGTACACTGTATATACAGACTGACCACACCAGGAGTACACTGTATATACAGGCTGACCACACCGGGAGTACACTGTATATACAGGCTGACAACACTGGGAGTACACTGTATATACAGGCTGACCACACCGGGAGTACACTGTATATACAGACTGACCACACCAGGAGTACACTGTATATACAGGCTGACCACACCAGGAGTACACTGTATATACAGGCTGACCACACCGGGAGTACACTGTATATACAGGCTGACCACACCAGGAGTACACTGTATATACAGGCTGACCACACCAGGAGTACACTGTATATACAGACTGACCACACTGTATATACAGGCTGACAACACTGGGAGTACACTGTATATACAGACTGACCACACCAGGAGTACACTGTATATACAGGCTGACCACACCAGGAGTACACTGTATATACAGGCTGACCACACCAGTAGTACACTGTATATACAGGCTGACCACACTGTATATACAGGCTGACCAAACCAGGAGTACACTGTATATACAGGCTGACCACACCAGGAGTACACTGTATATACAGGCTGACCACACTGGGAGTACACTGTATATACAGGCTGACCACACCAGGAGTACACTGTATATACAGGCTGACCACACCAGGAGTACACTGTATATACAGACTGACCACACCAGGAGTACACTGTATATACAGGCTGACCACACCGGGAGTACACTGTATATACAGACTGACCACACCTGGTGTACACTGTATATACAGACTGACCACACCAGGAGTACACTGTATATACAGACTGACCACACCAGGAGTACACTGTATATACAGGCTGACCACACCGGGAGTACACTGTATATACAGACTGACCACACTGGGAGTACACTGTATATACAGACTGACCACACCAGGAGTACACTGTATATACAGACTGACCACACCAGGAGTACACTGTATATACAGGCTGACCACACCAGGAGTACACTGTATATACAGGCTGACCACACCAGGAGTACACTGTATATACAGACTGACCACACCAGGAGTACACTGTATATACAGGCTGACCACACCGGGAGTACACTGTATATACAGACTGACCACACCTGGTGTACACTGTATATACAGACTGACCACACCAGGAGTACACTGTATATACAGACTGACCACACCAGGAGTACACTGTATATACAGGCTGACCACACCGGGAGTACACTGTATATACAGACTGACCACACTGGGAGTACACTGTATATACAGACTGACCACACCAGGAGTACACTGTATATACAGGCTGACCACACCAGGAGTACACTGTATATACAGACTGACCACACCAGGAGTACACTGTATATACAGGCTGACCACACCAGGAGTACACTGTATATACAGGCTGACCACACCGGGAGTACACTGTATATACAGACTGACCACACCGGGAGTACACTGTATATACAGACTGACCACACCAGTAGTACACTGTATATACAGACTGACCACACCAGGAGTACACTGTATATACAGACTGACCACACCAGGAGTACACTGTATATACAGGCTGACCACACTGTATATACAGACTGACCACACCAGGAGTACACTGTATATACAGGCTGACCACACTGTATATACAGACTGACCACACCAGGAGTACACTGTATATACAGGCTGACCACACCAGTAGTACACTGTATATACAGACTGACCACACCAGGAGTACACTGTATATACAGGCTGACCACACCGGGAGTACACTGTATATACAGACTGACCACACTGGGAGTACACTGTATATACAGGCTGACCACACCGGGAGTACACTGTATATACAGGCTGACCACACCAGGAGTACACTGTATATACAGACTGACCACACCAGGAGTACACTGTATATACAGGCTGACCACACCAGGAGTACACTGTATATACAGGCTGACCACACCAGGAGTACACTGTATATACAGGCTGACCACACCGGGAGTACACTGTATATACAGGCTGACCACACCGGGAGTACACTGTATATACAGGCTGACCACACCAGGAGTACACTGTATATACAGACTGACCACACCAGGAGTACACTGTATATACAGGCTGACCACACCAGGAGTACACTGTATATACAGGCTGACCACACTGGGAGTACACTGTATATACAGGCTGACCACACTGGGAGTACACTGTATATACAGGCTGACCACACCAGGAGTACACTGTATATACAGGCTGACCACACTGGGAGTACACTGTATATACAGGCTGACCACACTGGGAGTACACTGTATATACAGGCTGACCACACCAGGAGTACACTGTATATACAGGCTGACCACACCGGGAGTACACTGTATATACAGGCTGACCACACTGGGAGTACACTGTATATACAGGCTGACCACACCAGGAGTACACTGTATATACAGGCTGACCACACTGGGAGTACACTGTATATACAGGCTGACCACACCAGGAGTACACTGTATATACAGGCTGACCACACCGGGAGTACACTGTATATACAGGCTGACCACACCAGGAGTACACTGTATATACAGACTGACCACACCGGGAGTACACTGTATATACAGGCTGACCACACCAGGAGTACACTGTATATACAGACTGACCACACCAGGAGTACACTGTATATACAGGCTGACCACACCAGGAGTACACTGTATATACAGGCTGACCACACCAGGAGTACACTGTATATACAGGCTGACCACACTGGGAGTACACTGTATATACAGGCTGACCACACTGTATATACAGGCTGACCACACCAGGAGTACACTGTATATACAGGCTGACCACACCAGGAGTACACTGTATATACAGACTGACCACACCAGGAGTACACTGTATATACAGGCTGACCACACTGTATATACAGACTGACCACACCAGGAGTACACTGTATATACAGGCTGACCACACCAGAAGTACACTGTATATACAGACTGACCACACCAGGAGTACACTGTATATACAGGCTGACCACACTGTATATACAGGCTGACCACACCAGGAGTACACTGTATATACAGGCTGACCACACCAGGAGTACACTGTATATACAGACTGACCACACCAGGAGTACACTGTATATACAGGCTGACCACACTGTATATACAGACTGACCACACCAGGAGTACACTGTATATACAGGCTGACCACACCAGGAGTACACTGTATATACAGACTGACCACACCGGGAGTACACTGTATATACAGGCTGACCACACCAGGAGTACACTGTATATACAGGCTGACCACACTGTATATACAGTCTGACAACACCAGGAGTACACTGTATATACAGGCTGACCACACCGGGAGTACACTGTATATACAGACTGACCACACCAGGAGTACACTGTATATACAGGCTGACCACACTGTATATACAGTCTGACCACACCAGGAGTACACTGTATATACAGGCTGACCACACCGGGAGTACACTGTATATACAGACTGACCACACCAGGAGTACAGTGTATATACAGGCTGACCACACCAGGAGTACACTGTATATACAGGCTGACCACACCAGGAGTACACTGTATATACAGGCTGACCACACCAGGAGTACACTGTATATACAGGCTGACCACACCAGGAGTACACTGTATATACAGGCTGACCACACCAGGAGTACACTGTATATACAGACTGACCACACCAGGAGTACACTGTATATACAGGCTGACCACACCAGGAGTACACTGTATATACAGGCTGACCACACCAGGAGTACACTGTATATACAGGCTGACCACACCAGGAGTACACTGTATATACAGGCTGACCACACCAGGAGTACACTGTATATACAGGCTGACCACACCAGGAGTACACTGTATATACAGGCTGACCACACCAGGAGTACACTGTATATACAGGCTGACCACACTGGGAGTACACTGTATATACAGGCTGACCACACTGGGAGTACACTGTATATACAGGCTGACCACACTGGGAGTACACTGTATATACAGGCTGACCACACTGGGAGTACACTGTATATACAGGCTGACCACACCAGGAGTACACTGTATATACAGGCTGACCACACCAGGAGTACACTGTATATACAGGCTGACCACACTGGGAGTACACTGTATATACAGGCTGACCACACTGGGAGTACACTGTATATACAGGCTGACCACACCAGGAGTACACTGTATATACAGGCTGACCACACTGGGAGTACTGTATATACAGGCTGACCACACTGGGAGTACACTGTATATACAGGCTGACCACACTGGGAGTACACTGTATATACAGGCTGACCACACCAGGAGTACACTGTATATACAGGCTGACAACACTGGGAGTACACTGTATATACAGGCTGACCACACCAGGAGTACACTGTATATACAGACTGACCACACCGGGAGTACACTGTATATACAGACTGACCACACTGGGAGTACACTGTATATACAGGCTGACCACACCAGGAGTACACTGTATATACAGGCTGACCACACTGGGAGTACACTGTATATACAGGCTGACCACACCAGGAGTACACTGTATATACAGGCTGACCACACCAGGAGTACACTGTATATACAGGCTGACCACACCAGGAGTACACTGTATATACAGGCTGACCACACCAGGAGTACACTGTATATACAGGCTGACCACACCAGGAGTACACTGTATATACAGGCTGACCACACCAGGAGTACACTGTATATACAGGCTGACCACACCAGGAGTACACTGTATATACAGGCTGACCACACTGGGAGTACACTGTATATACAGGCTGACCACACTGGGAGTACACTGTATATACAGGCTGACCACACCAGGAGTACACTGTATATACAGGCTGACCACACTGGGAGTACACTGTATATACAGGCTGACCACACTGGGAGTACACTGTATATACAGGCTGACCACACTGGGAGTACACTGTATATACAGGCTGACCACACCAGGAGTACACTGTATATACAGGCTGACAACACTGGGAGTACACTGTATATACAGGCTGACCACACCAGGAGTACACTGTATATACAGACTGACCACACCGGGAGTACACTGTATATACAGACTGACCACACTGGGAGTACACTGTATATACAGGCTGACCACACCAGGAGTACACTGTATATACAGGCTGACCACACTGGGAGTACACTGTATATACAGGCTGACCACACCAGGAGTACACTGTATATACAGGCTGACCACACCAGGAGTACACTGTATATACAGGCTGACCACACCAGGAGTACACTGTATATACAGGCTGACCACACCAGGAGTACACTGTATATACAGGCTGACCACACCAGGAGTACACTGTATATACAGGCTGACCACACCAGGAGTACACTGTATATACAGGCTGACCACACCAGGAGTACACTGTATATACAGACTGACCACACTGTATATACAGACTGACCACACCGGGAGTACACTGTATATACAGACTGACCACACCAGGAGTACACTGTATATACAGACTGACCACACCAGGAGTACACTGTATATACAGGCTGACCACACTGTATATACAGACTGACCACACCGGGAGTACACTGTATATACAGACTGACCACACCAGGAGTACACTGTATATACAGACTGACCACACCAGGAGTACACTGTATATACAGACTGACCACACCAGGAGTACACTGTATATACAGGCTGACCACACTGTATATACAGACTGACCACACCAGGAGTACACTGTATATACAGACTGACCACACCAGGAGTACACTGTATATACAGACTGACCACACCAGGAGTACACTGTATATACAGGCTGACCACACTGTATATACAGACTGACCACACCAGGAGTACACTGTATATACAGGCTGACCACACCAGGAGTACACTGTATATACAGACTGACCACACCAGGAGTACACTGTATATACAGGCTGACCACACTGTATATACAGACTGACCACACCAGGAGTACACTGTATATACAGGCTGACCACACCAGGAGTACACTGTATATACAGGCTGACCACACTGTATATACAGACTGACCACACCAGGAGTACACTGTATATACAGGCTGACCACACCAGGAGTACACTGTATATACAGACTGACCACACCAGGAGTACACTGTATATACAGGCTGACCACACCAGGAGTACACTGTATATACAGGCTGACCACACTGGGAGTACACTGTATATACAGGCTGACCACACCAGGAGTACACTGTATATACAGGCTGACCACACCAGGAGTACACTGTATATACAGACTGACCACACCAGGAGTACACTGTATATACAGGCTGACCACACTGGGAGTACACTGTATATACAGGCTGACCACACTGTATATACAGACTGACCACACCAGGAGTACACTGTATATACAGGCTGACCACACCAGGAGTACACTGTATATACAGGCTGACCACACCAGGAGTACACTGTATATACAGGCTGACCACACTGGGAGTACACTGTATATACAGGCTGACCACACTGGGAGTACACTGTATATACAGGCTGACCACACTGTATATACAGACTGACCACACCAGGAGTACACTGTATATACAGGCTGACCACACCAGGAGTACACTGTATATACAGGCTGACCACACCGGGAGTACACTGTATATACAGACTGACCACACCAGGAGTACACTGTATATACAGACTGACCACACCAGGAGTACACTGTATATACAGGCTGACCACACCAGGAGTACACTGTATATACAGACTGACCACACCAGGAGTACACTGTATATACAGACTGACCACACCAGGAGTACACTGTATATACAGACTGACCACACCAGGAGTACACTGTATATACAGGCTGACCACACCAGGAGTACACTGTATATACAGACTGACCACACCAGGAGTACACTGTATATACAGGCTGACCACACCAGGAGTACACTGTATATACAGGCTGACCACACTGGGAGTACACTGTATATACAGGCTGACCACACTGTATATACAGACTGACCACACCAGGAGTACACTGTATATACAGGCTGACCACACCGGGAGTACACTGTATATACAGACTGACCACACCAGGAGTACACTGTATATACAGGCTGACCACACCAGGAGTACACTGTATATACAGACTGACCACACCAGGAGTACACTGTATATACAGGCTGACCACACCAGGAGTACACTGTATATACAGACTGACCACACCGGGAGTACACTGTATATACAGGCTGACCACACCAGGAGTACACTGTATATACAGACTGACCACACCGGGAGTACACTGTATATACAGACTGACCACACCGGGAGTACACTGTATATACAGACAGACCACACCGGGAGTACACTGTATATACAGACTGACCACACCGGGAGTACACTGTATATACAGGCTGACCACACTGGGAGTACACTGTATATACAGACAGACCACACCGGGAGTACACTGTATATACAGACTGACCACACTGGGAGTACACTGTATATACAGACAGACCACACCGGGAGTACACTGTATATACAGGCTGACCACACCAGGAGTACACTGTATATACAGGCTGACCACACCAGGAGTACACTGTATATACAGGCTGACCACACCAGGAGTACACTGTATATACAGGCTGACCACACTGTATATACAGGCTGACCACACCAGGAGTACACTGTATATACAGGCTGACCACACCGGGAGTACACTGTATATACAGACTGACAACACCGGGAGTACACTGTATATACAGGCTGACCACACCAGGAGTACACTGTATATACAGGCTGACCACACTGTATATACAGGCTGACCACACCGGGAGTACACTGTATATACAGGCTGACCACACCGGGAGTACACTGTATATACAGGCTGACCACACCGGGAGTACACTGTATATACAGACTGACCACACCGGGAGTATACTGTATATACAGGCTGACCACACCGGGAGTACACTGTATATACAGACTGACCACACCGGGAGTATACTGTATATACAGGCTGACCACACCAGGAGTACACTGTATATACAGGCTGACCACACCGGGAGTACACTGTATATACAGGCTGACCACACCAGGAGTACACTGTATATACAGACTGACCACACCGGGAGTACACTGTATATACAGGCTGACCACACCAGGAGTACACTGTATATACAGGCTGACCACACCAGGAGTACACTGTATATACAGGCTGACCACACCGGGAGTATACTGTATATACAGGCTGACCACACCGGGAGTACACTGTATATACAGACTGACCACACCAGGAGTACACTGTATATACAGGCTGACCACACCAGGAGTACACTGTATATACAGGCTGACCACACCGGGAGTACACTGTATATACAGGCTGACCACACCGGGAGTACACTGTATATACAGACTGACCACACCGGGAGTATACTGTATATACAGGCTGACCACACCGGGAGTACACTGTATATACAGACTGACCACACCGGGAGTATACTGTATATACAGGCTGACCACACCAGGAGTACACTGTATATACAGGCTGACCACACCGGGAGTACACTGTATATACAGGCTGACCACACCAGGAGTACACTGTATATACAGACTGACCACACCGGGAGTATACTGTATATACAGGCTGACCACACCGGGAGTACACTGTATATACAGACTGACCACACCGGGAGTATACTGTATATACAGGCTGACCACACCGGGAGTACACTGTATATACAGACTGACCACACCGGGAGTATACTGTATATACAGGCTGACCACACCAGGAGTACACTGTATATACAGGCTGACCACACCGGGAGTACACTGTATATACAGACTGACCACACCGGGAGTACACTGTATATACAGGCTGACCACACCGGGAGTACACTGTATATACAGGCTGACCACACCAGGAGTACACTGTATATACAGACTGACCACACCAGGAGTACACTGTATATACAGGCTGACAACACCAGGAGTACACTGTATATACAGGCTGACCACACTGTATATACAGGCTGACCACACCAGGAGTACACTGTATATACAGGCTGACCACACCGGGAGTACACTGTATATACAGGCTGACCACACCGGGAGTACACTGTATATACAGGCTGACCACACCAGGAGTACACTGTATATACAGGCTGACCACACCGGGAGTACACTGTATATACAGACTGACCACACCAGGAGTACACTGTATATACAGGCTGACCACACCAGGAGTACACTGTATATTCAGGCTGACCACACCGGGAGTACACTGTATATACAGGCTGACCACACCGGGAGTACACTGTATATACAGGCTGACCACACCAGGAGTACACTGTATATACAGGCTGACCACACCGGGAGTACACTGTATATACAGGCTGACCACACCGGGAGTACACTGTATATACAGGCTGACCACACCGGGAGTACACTGTATATACAGGCTGACCACACCGGGAGTACACTGTATATACAGGCTGACCACACCGGGAGTACACTGTATATACAGACTGACCACACCAGGAGTACACTGTATATACAGGCTGACCACACCAGGAGTACACTGTATATACAGGCTGACCACACCGGGAGTACACTGTATATACAGGCTGACCACACCAGGAGTACACTGTATATACAGGCTGACCACACCAGGAGTACACTGTATATACAGGCTGACCACACCGGGAGTATACTGTATATACAGGCTGACCACACCAGGAGTATACTGTATATACAGGCTGACCACACCGGGAGTACACTGTATATACAGGCTGACCACACTGTATATACAGGCTGACCACACCGGGAGTACACTGTATATACAGGCTGACCACACCGGGAGTACACTGTATATACAGGCTGACCACACCAGGAGTACACTGTATATACAGGCTGACCACACCAGGAGTACACTGTATATGCAGGCTGACCACACCGGGAGTACACTGTATATACAGGCTGACCACACCGGGAGTACACTGTATATACAGGCTGACCACACCGGGAGTACACTGTATATACAGGCTGACCACACCGGGAGTACACTGTATATACAGGCTGACCACACCGGGAGTACACTGTATATACAGACTGACCACACCGGGAGTACACTGTATATACAGGCTGACCACACCGGGAGTATACTGTATATACAGGCTGACCACACCGGGAGTACACTGTATATACAGGCTGACCACACCGGGAGTACACTGTATATACAGGCTGACCACACCGGGAGTACACTGTATATACAGGCTGACCACACCGGGAGTACACTGTATATACAGGCTGACCACACCGGGAGTACACTGTATATACAGGCTGACCACACCGGGAGTACACTGTATATACAGGCTGACCACACCGGGAGTACACTGTATATACAGGCTGACCACACTGGGAGTACACTGTATATACAGGCTGACCACACCAGGAGTACACTGTATATACAGACTGACCACACCAGGAGTACACTGTATATACAGGCTGACCACACCAGGAGTACACTGTATATACAGGCTGACCACACCGGGAGTACACTGTATATACAGGCTGACCACACCGGGAGTACACTGTATATACAGGCTGACCACACCGGGAGTACACTGTATATACAGGCTGACCACACCGGGAGTACACTGTATATACAGGCTGACCACACCAGGAGTACACTGTATATACAGGCTGACCACACCGGGAGTACACTGTATATACAGGCTGACCACACCGGGAGTACACTGTATATACAGGCTGACCACACCGGGAGTACACTGTATATACAGGCTGACCACACCGGGAGTACACTGTATATACAGGCTGACCACACTGGGAGTACACTGTATATACAGGCTGACCACACCGGGAGTACACTGTATATACAGACTTACCACACCAGGAGTATACTGTATATACAGGCTGACCACACCGGGAGTACACTGTATATACAGGCTGACCACACCGGGAGTACACTGTATATACAGGCTGACCACACCGGGAGTACACTGTATATACAGGCTGACCACACCAGGAGTACACTGTATATACAGGCTGACCACACCAGGAGTACACTGTATATACAGGCTGACCACACCGGGAGTACACTGTATATATAGACTGACCACACCAGGAGTACACTGTATATACAGACTTACCACACCAGGAGTATACTGTATATACAGACTGACCACACCAGGAGTACACTGTATATACAGGCTGACCACACCAGGAGTACACTGTATATACAGGCTGACCACACCGGGAGTACACTGTATATACAGGCTGACCACACCGGGAGTACACTGTATATACAGACTTACCACACCAGGAGTACACTGTATATACAGGCTGACCACACCGGGAGTACACTGTATATACAGGCTGACCACACCAGGAGTACACTGTATATACAGACTTACCACACCAGGAGTATACTGTATATACAGACTGACCACACCAGGAGTACACTGTATATACAGGCTGACCACACCGGGAGTACACTGTATATACAGGCTGACCACACCAGGAGTACACTGTATATACAGACTGACCACACCGGGAGTACACTGTATATACAGGCTGACCACACCGGGAGTACACTGTATATACAGGCTGACCACACCAGGAGTACACTGTATATACAGGCTGACCACACTGTATATACAGACTGACCACACCAGGAGTACACTGTATATACAGGCTGACCACACCAGGAGTACACTGTATATACAGGCTGACAACACCAGGAGTACACTGTATACACAGACTGACCACACCGGGAGTACACTGTATATACAGACTGACCACACCAGGAGTACACTGTATATATAGACTGACCACACCGGGAGTACACTGTATATACAGGCTGACCACACCGGGAGTACACTGTATATACAGGCTGACCACACCGGGAGTACACTGTATATACAGACTGACCACACCAGGAGTACACTGTATATACAGGCTGACCACACCGGGAGTACACTGTATATACAGGCTGACCACACCAGGAGTACACTGTATATACAGGCTGACCACACCGGGAGTACACTGTATATACAGGCTGACCACACCGGGAGTACACTGTATATACAGGCTGACCACACCGGGAGTACACTGTATATACAGGCTGACCACACCGGGAGTACACTGTATATACAGGCTGACCACACTGGGAGTACACTGTATATACAGGCTGACCACACCAGGAATACACTGTATATACAGACTGACCACACCGGGAGTACAGTATATACAGGCTGACCACACCGGGAGTACACTGTATATACAGGCTGACCACACCAGGAGTACACTGTATATACAGGCTGACCACACCGGGAGTACACTGTATATACAGGCTGACCACACCGGGAGTACACTGTATATACAGGCTGACCACACCGGGAGTACACTGTATATACAGGCTGACCACACCGGGAGTACACTGTATATACAGGCTGACCACACCGGGAGTACACTGTATATACAGGCTGACCACACCAGGAGTACACTGTATATACAGGCTGACCACACCGGGAGTACACTGTATATACAGGCTGACCACACCGGGAGTACACTGTATATACAGGCTGACCACACCGGGAGTACACTGTATATACAGACTGACCACACCGGGAGTACACTGTATATACAGGCTGACCACACCGGGAGTACACTGTATATACAGGCTGACCACACCGGGAGTACACTGTATATACAGGCTGACCACACCGGGAGTACACTGTATATACAGGCTGACCACACCGGGAGTACACTGTATATACAGGCTGACCACACTGGGAGTACACTGTATATACAGGCTGACCACACCAGGAATACACTGTATATACAGACTGACCACACCGGGAGTACACTGTATATACAGGCTGACCACACCAGTAGTACACTGTATATACAGGCTGACCACACCTGGTGTACACTGTATATACAGGCTGACCACACCGGGAGTACACTGTATATACAGGCTGACCACACCTGGTGTACACTGTATATACAGGCTGACCACACCAGGAGTACACTGTATATACAGGCTGACCACACCAGGAGTACACTGTATATACAGGCTGACCACACCAGGAGTACACTGTATATACAGGCTGACCACACCAGGAATACACTGTATATACAGACTGACCACACCGGGAGTACACTGTATATACAGGCTGACCACACCAGGAGTACACTGTATATACAGGCTGACCACACCTGGTGTACACTGTATATACAGGCTGACCCCACCGGGAGTACACTGTATATACAGGCTGACCACACCTGGTGTACACTGTATATACAGGCTGACCACACCAGGAGTACACTGTATATACAGACTGACCACACCGGGAGTACACTATATATACAGGCTGACCACACCAGGAGTACACTGTATATACAGGCTGACCACACTGTATATACAGGCTGACCACACCTGGTGTACACTGTATATACAGGCTGACCCCACCGGGAGTACACTGTATATACAGGCTGACCACACCTGGTGTACACTGTATATACAGGCTGACCACACCAGGAGTACACTGTATATACAGACTGACCACACCGGGAGTACACTATATATACAGGCTGACCACACCAGGAGTACACTGTATATACAGACTGACCACACCAGGAGTACACTGTATATACAGGCTGACCACACCGGGAGTACACTATATATACAGACTGACCACACCAGGTGTACACTGTATATACAGACTGACCACACCGGGAGTACACTATATATACAGGCTGACCACACCAGGAGTACACTGTATATACAGACTGACCACACCGGGAGTACACTATATATACAGGCTGACCACACCAGGAGTACACTGTATATACAGGCTGACCACACCAGGTGTACACTGTATATACAGGCTGACCACACCAGGAGTACACTGTATATACAGGCTGACCATACCAGGAGTACACTGTATATACAGGCTGACCACACCAGGAGTACACTGTATATACAGGCTGACCACACTGGGAGTACACTGTATATACAGGCTGACCACACCAGGAGTACACTGTATATACAGGCTGACCACACCGGGAGTACACTGTATATACAGGCTGACCACACTGGGAGTACACTGTATATACAGGCTGACCACACTGGGAGTACACTGTATATACAGACTGACCACACCGGGAGTACACTGTATATACAGGCTGACCACACCAGGAGTACACTGTATATACAGGCTGACCACACCGGGAGTACACTGTATATACAGGCTGACCACACTGGGAGTACACTGTATATACAGACTGACCACACCAGGAGTACACTGTATATACAGGCTGACCACACCAGGAGTACACTGTATATACAGGCTGACCACACTGGGAGTACACTGTATATACAGGCTGACCACACTGGGAGTACACTGTATATACAGACTGACCACACCAGGAGTACACTGTATATACAGGCTGACCACACCAGGAGTACAGTGTATATACAGGCTGACCACACTGGGAGTACACTGTATATACAGACTGACCACACTGGGAGTACACTGTATATACAGACTGACCACACCAGGAGTACACTGTATATACAGGCTGACCACACCGGGAGTACACTGTATATACAGGCTGACCACACCAGGAGTACACTGTATATACAGGCTGACCACACCAGGAGTACACTGTATATACAGGCTGACCACACTGGGAGTACACTGTATATACAGACTGACCACACTGGGAGTACACTGTATATACAGACTGACCACACCAGGAGTACACTGTATATACAGGCTGACCACACCGGGAGTACACTGTATATACAGGCTGACCACACCAGGAGTACCCTGTATATACAGACTGACCACACCGGGAGTACACTGTATATACAGTCTGACCACACCAGGAGTACACTGTATATACAGGCTGACCACACCGGGAGTACACTGTATATACAGACTTACCACACCAGGAGTACACTGTATATACAGGCTGACCACACCGGGAGTACACTGTATATACAGGCTGACCACACCGGGAGTACACTGTATATACAGGCTGACCACACCGGGAGTACACTGTATATACAGGCTGACCACACTGGGAGTACACTGTATATACAGGCTGACCACACTGGGAGTACACTGTATATACAGGCTGACCACACCAGGAGTACACTGTATATACAGGCTGACCACACTGGGAGTACACTGTATATATAGACTGACCACACCGGGAGTACACTGTATATACAGGCTGACCACACCGGGAGTACACTGTATATACAGGCTGACCACACCAGGAGTACACTGTATATACAGGCTGACCACACCAGGAGTACACTGTATATACAGGCTGACCACACCGGGAGTACACTGTATATACAGGCTGACCACACCAGGAGTACACTGTATATACAGGCTGACCACACCGGGAGTACACTGTATACACAGGCTGACAACACTGGGAGTACACTGTATATATAGACTGACCACACCGGGAGTACACTGTATATACAGGCTGACCACACCAGGAGTACACTGTATATACAGACTGACCACACCAGGAGTACACTGTATATACAGACTGACCACACCGGGAGTACACTGTATATACAGGCTGACCACACCAGGAGTACACTGTATATACAGGCTGACCACACCGGGAGTACACTGTATATACAGGCTGACCACACCAGGAGTACACTGTATATACAGGCTGACCACACCAGGAGTACACTGTATATACAGGCTGACCACACCGGGAGTACACTGTATATACAGGCTGACCACACCAGGAGTACACTGTATATACAGGCTGACCACACCGGGAGTACACTGTATATACAGGCTGACCACACCAGGAGTACACTGTATATACAGGCTGACCACACCAGGAGTACACTGTATATACAGGCTGACCACACCAGGAGTACACTGTATATACAGGCTGACCACACTGGGAGTACACTGTATATACAGGCTGACCACACCAGGAGTACACTGTATATACAGGCTGACCACACCGGGAGTACACTGTATATATAGACTGACCACACCAGGAGTACACTGTATATACAGGCTGACCACACCGGGAGTACACTGTATATACAGGCTGACCACACCAGGAGTACACTGTATATACAGGCTGACCACACCGGGAGTACACTGTATATACAGACTGACCACACCAGGAGTACACTGTATATACAGGCTGACCACACCGGGAGTACACTGTATATACAGGCTGACCACACTGGGAGTACACTGTATATACAGACTGACCACACTGGGAGTACACTGTATATACAGGCTGACCACACTGGGAGTACACTGTATATACAGGCTGACCACACTGGGAGTACACTGTATATACAGGCTGACCACACCAGGAGTACACTGTATATACAGGCTGACCACACCGGGAGTACACTGTATATACAGGCTGACCACACTGGGAGTACACTGTATATACAGACTGACCACACCAGGAGTACACTGTATATACAGGCTGACCACACCGGGAGTACACTGTATATACAGGCTGACCACACCGGGAGTACACTGTATATACAGGCTGACCATACCAGGAGTACACTGTATATACAGGCTGACCACACCGGGAGTACACTGTATATACAGGCTGACCACACTGGGAGTACACTGTATATACAGACTGACCACACCGGGAGTACACTGTATATGCAGGCTGACCACACCGGGAGTACAGTGTATATACAGGCTGACCACACCGGGTGTACCCTGTATATACAGACTGACCACACCAGGAGTACACTGTATATACAGGCTGACCACACCGGGAGTACACTGTATATACAGGCTGACCACACCGGGAGTACACTGTATATACAGGCTGACCACACCGGGAGTACACTGTATATACAGACTGACCACACTGGGAGTACACTGTATATACAGGCTGACCACACCGGGAGTACACTGTATATACAGACTGACCACACTGGGAGTACACTGTATATACAGGCTGACCACACCGGGAGTACACTGTATATACAGGCTGACCACACCGGGAGTACACTGTATATATAGACTGACCACACCGGGAGTACACTGTATATACAGACTGACCACACCGGGAGTACAGTGTATATACAGGCTGACCACACCGGGAGTACACTGTATATACAGGCTGACCACACCAGGAGTACACTGTATATACAGACTGACCACACCAGGAGTACACTGTATATACAGACTGACAACACCAGGAGTAGACTGTATATACAGGCTCACCACACCGGGAGTACACTGTATATACAGGCTGACCACACCAGGAGTACACTGTATATACAGGCTGACCACACCAGGAGTACACTGTATATATAGACTGACCACACCGGGAGTACACTGTATATACAGACTGACCACACCGGGAGTACACTGTATATACAGGCTGACCACACCGGGAGTACACTGTATATACAGGCTGACCACACCAGGAGTACACTGTATATACAGACTGACCACACCAGGAGTACACTGTATATACAGGCTGACCACACCGGGAGTACACTGTATATACAGGCTGACCACACCGGGAGTACACTGTATATACAGACTGACCACACCGGGAGTACACTGTATATACAGGCTGACCACACCGGGAGTACACTGTATATACAGACTGACCACACCGGGAGTACACTGTATATACAGGCTGACCACACCGGGAGTACACTGTATATACAGGCTGACCACACCGGGAGTACACTGTATATACAGACTGACCACACCAGGAGTACACTGTATATACAGACTGACCACACCGGGAGTACACTGTATATACAGGCTGACCACACCGGGAGTACACTGTATATACAGACTGACCACACCGGGAGTACACTGTATATACAGGCTGACCACACCGGGAGTACACTTTATATACAGGCTGACCACACCAGGAGTACACTGTATATACAGACTGACCACACCAGGAGTACACTGTATATACAGGCTGACCACACCGGGAGTACACTGTATATACAGACTGACCACACCGGGAGTACACTGTATATACAGACTGACCACACCAGGAGTACACTGTATATACAGACTGACCACACCGGGAGTACACTGTATATACAGGCTGACCACACCGGGAGTACACTGTATATACAGACTGACCACACCAGGAGTACACTGTATATACAGACTGACCACACCAGGAGTACACTGTATATACAGACTGACCACACCGGGAGTACACTGTATATACAGGCTGACCACACCGGGAGTACACTGTATATACAGACTGACCACACCGGGAGTACACTGTATATACAGGCTGACCACACCGGGAGTACACTGTATATACAGACTGACCACACCAGGAGTACACTGTATATACAGACTGACCACACCGGGAGTACACTGTATATACAGGCTGACCACACCGGGAGTACACTGTATATACAGACTGACCACACCGGGAGTACACTGTATATACAGGCTGACCACACTGGGAGTACACTGTATATACAGACTGACCACACTGTATATACAGGCTGACCACACCAGGAGTACACTGTATATACAGACTGACCACACCGGGAGTACACTGTATATACAGACTGACCACACTGGGAGTACACTGTATATACAGACTGACCACACTGTATATACAGACTGACCACACCGGGAGTACACTGTATATACAGGCTGACCACACCGGGAGTACACTGTATATACAGGCTGACCACACTGGGAGTACACTGTATATACAGACTGACCACACTGTATATACAGGCTGACCACACCAGGAGTACACTGTATATACAGACTGACCACACCGGGAGTACACTGTATATACAGGCTGACCACACTGGGAGTACACTGTATATACAGACTGACCACACTGTATATACAGACTGACCACACCGGGAGTACACTGTATATACAGGCTGACCACACCGGGAGTACAGTGTATATACAGACTGACCACACCGGGAGTACACTGTATATACAGGCTGACCACACCAGTAGTACACTGTATATACAGACTGACCACACTGGGAGTACACTGTATATACAGACTGACCACACTGTATATACAGACTGACCACACCGGGAGTACACTGTATATACAGGCTGACCACACCGGGAGTACACTGTATATACAGACTGACCACACTGTATATACAGACTGACCACACCAGGAGTACACTGTATATACAGGCTGACCACACCGGGAGTACACTGTATATACAGGCTGACCACACTGGGAGTACACTGTATATACAGACTGACCACACTGTATATACAGGCTGACCACACCAGGAGTACACTGTATATACAGACTGACCACACCGGGAGTACACTGTATATACAGACTGACCACACTGGGAGTACACTGTATATACAGACTGACCACACTGTATATACAGACTGACCACACCGGGAGTACACTGTATATACAGGCTGACCACACCGGGAGTACACTGTATATACAGGCTGACCACACTGGGAGTACACTGTATATACAGACTGACCACACTGTATATACAGGCTGACCACACCAGGAGTACACTGTATATACAGACTGACCACACCGGGAGTACACTGTATATACAGGCTGACCACACTGGGAGTACACTGTATATACAGACTGACCACACTGTATATACAGACTGACCACACCGGGAGTACACTGTATATACAGGCTGACCACACCGGGAGTACACTGTATATACAGACTGACCACACCGGGAGTACACTGTATATACAGGCTGACCACACTGGGAGTACACTGTATATACAGACTGACCACACTGTATATACAGGCTGACCACACCAGGAGTACACTGTATATACAGACTGACCACACCAGGAGTACACTGTATATACAGACTGACCACACCAGGAGTACACTGTATATACAGACTGACCACACTGTATATACAGGCTGACCACACCAGGAGTACCCTGTATATACAGGCTGACCACAATGTATATACAGACTGACCACACCGGGAGTACACTGTATATACAGGCTGACCACAATGTATATACAGACTGACCACACCGGGAGTACACTGTATATACAGGCTGACCACAATGTATATACAGACTGACCACACCGGGAGTACACTGTATATACAGGCTGACCACAATGTATATACAGACTGACCACACCGGGAGTACACTGTATATACAGGCTGACCACACCGGGAGTACACTGTATATACAGACTGACCACACCAGGAGTACACTGTATATACAGGCTGACCACACCAGGAGTACCCTGTATATACAGGCTGACCACACCGGGAGTACACTGTATATACAGGCTGACCACACTGTATATACAGACTGACCACACCGGGAGTACACTGTATATACAGGCTGACCACACTGTATATACAGACTGACCACACCGGGAGTACACTGTATATACAGGCTGACCACACCAGGAGTACACTGTATATACAGGCTGACCACACCGGGAGTACACTGTATATACAGGCTGACCACACCGGGAGTACACTGTATATACAGGCTGACCACACTGTATATACAGACTGACCACACCGGGAGTACACTGTATATACAGGCTGACCACACCAGGAGTACACTGTATATACAGGCTGACCACACTGTATATACAGACTGACCACACCGGGAGTACACTGTATATACAGGCTGACCACACCAGGAGTACACTGTATATACAGGCTGACCACACCGGGAGTACACTGTATATACAGACTGACCACACTGGGAGTACAGTGTATATACAGACTGACCACACCGGGAGTACACTGTATATATAGACTGACCACACCAGGAGTACACTGTATATACAGACTGACCACACCGGGAGTACACTGTATATACAGACTGACCACACTGGGAGTACACTGTATATACAGACTGACCACACCGGGAGTACACTGTATATATAGACTGACCACACCAGGAGTACACTGTATATACAGGCTGACCACACTGGGAGTACACTGTATATACAGACTGACCACACCGGGAGTACACTGTATATACAGACTGACCACACTGGGAGTACACTGTATATACAGACTGACCACACCGGGAGTACACTGTATATATAGACTGACCACACCAGGAGTACACTGTATATACAGACTGACCACACCGGGAGTACACTGTATATACAGACTGACCACACTGTATATACAGACTGACCACACCGGGAGTACACTGTATATACAGGCTGACCACACCAGGAGTACACTGTATATACAGGCTGACCACACTGGGAGTACACTGTATATACAGGTTGACAACACTGGGAGTACACTGTATATACAGGCTGACCACACCAGGAGTACACTGTATATACAGGCTGACCACACCAGGAGTACACTGTATATACAGGCTGACCACACCGGGAGTACACTGTATATACAGGCTGACCACACCGGGAGTACACTGTATATACAGACTGACCACACCAGGAGTACACTGTATATACAGGCTGACCACACCAGGAGTACACTGTATATACAGGCTGACCACACCGGGAGTACACTGTATATACAGACTGACCACACTGGGAGTACACTGTATATACAGACTGACCACACCGGGAGTACACTGTATATATAGACTGACCACACCAGGAGTACACTGTATATACAGACTGACCACACCGGGAGTACACTGTATATACAGACTGACCACACTGTATATACAGACTGACCACACCGGGAGTACAGTGTATATACAGACTGACCACACCGGGAGTACACTGTATATACAGACTGACCACACCGGGAGTACACTGTATATACAGACTGACCACACCAGGAGTACACTGTATATACAGGCTGACCACACCAGGAGTACCCTGTATATACAGGCTGACCACACCAGGAGTACACTGTATATACATGCTGACCACACTGTATATACAGACTGACCACACCAGGAGTACACTGTATATACAGGCTGACCACACCGGGAGTACACTGTATATACAGGCTGACCACACCAGGAGTACCCTGTATATACAGGCTGACCACACCGGGAGTACACTGTATATACAGGCTGACCACACTGTATATACAGACTGACCACACCGGGAGTACACTGTATATACAGGCTGACCACACCAGGAGTACACTGTATATACAGGCTGACCACACTGTATATACAGACTGACCACACCGGGAGTACACTGTATATACAGACTGACCACACCGGGAGTACACTGTATATACAGGCTGACCACACCGGGAGTACACTGTATATACAGACTGACCACACCAGGAGTACACTGTATATACAGACTGACCACACCGGGAGTACACTGTATATACAGGCTGACCACACCGGGAGTACACTGTATATACAGGCTGACCACACTGTATATACAGACTGACCACACCGGGAGTACACTGTATATACAGGCTGACCACACCAGGAGTACACTGTATATACAGGCTGACCACACTGTATATACAGACTGACCACACCGGGAGTACACTGTATATACAGGCTGACCACACTGTATATACAGACTGACCACACCGGGAGTACACTGTATATACAGGCTGACCACACCAGGAGTACACTGTATATACAGGCTGACCACACTGTATATACAGACTGACCACACCGGGAATACACTGTATATACAGACTGACCACACCGGGAGTACACTGTATATACAGGCTGACCACACCGGGAGTACACTGTATATACAGGCTGACCACACCGGGAGTACACTGTATATACAGGCTGACCACACCGGGAGTACACTGTATATACAGGCTGACCACACCGGGAGTACACTGTATATACAGACTGACCACACCGGGAGTACACTGTATATACAGACTGACCACACCGGGAGTACACTGTATATACAGGCTGACCACAAAACGACTCCTTCATTTCAAATATTTATAATATGAAAACTGAAATGAATGTTCTTACAATATTGGTGGCTACAGTTGTATAAACTAACAAGGTTTCATGTGGTATTGGTTGATATCACATCATGTGGTATTGTTTGATATCACATCATGTAGTATTGGTTGATATCACATCATGTAGTATTGGTTGATATCACATCATGTTGTATTGGTTGATATCACATGTGGTATTGTTTGATATCACATCATGTAGTATTGGTTGAAATCACATCATGTAGTATTGGTTGATATCACATCATGTAGTATTGGTTGATATCACATCATGTAATATTGGCTGATATCACATCATGTAGTATTGGTTGATATCACATCATGTAGTATTGGTTGATATCACATCATGTAGTATTGGTTGATATCACATCATGTGGTATTGGTTGATATCACATCATGTGGTATTGGTTGATATCACATCATGTGGTATTGGTTGATATCACATCATGTGGTATTGGTTGATATCACATCATGCGGTATTGGTTGATATCACATCATGTAGTATTGGTTGATATCACATCATGTGGTATTGGTTGATATCACATGTGGTATTGTTTGATATCACATGTGGTATTGTTTGATATCACATCATGTGGTATTGTTTGATATCACATCATGTAGTATTGGTTGATATCACATCATGTAGTATTGGTTGATATCACATCATGTAGTATTGGTTGATATCACATCATGTAGTATTGGTTGATATCACATCATGTCGTATTGGTTGATATCACATGATGTGGTATTGGTTGATATCACATCATGTGGTATTGGTTGATATCACATCATGTGGTACTGGTTGATATCACATCATGTAGTATTGGTTGATATCACATCATGTGGTATTGGTTGATATCACATGTGGTGTTGTTTGATATCACATGTGGTATTGTTTGATATCACATCATGTGGTATTGTTTGATATCACATCATGTAGTATTGGTTGATATCACATCATGTAGTATTGGTTGATATCACATCATGTAGTATTGGTTGATATCATAGGCGATGTCTGACACTTTTGTTGCTCGAAAAACATGATTGCAATTATATAAGCTGAGTGTTTTTGTGGTCACCTTTATTACTAAATCTCGCTAAAATTCTTCATTATTTGAAAAAAATATATAGAAGGTCTTTCATTAGAAATATGGTAATGAAAGGGTTAATGACATAGACAGTGTCTTTCATTAGAAATATGGTAATGGAAGGGTTAATGACATAGACAGTGTCTTTCATTAGAAATATGATAGTGAAAGGGTTAATGACATAGACAGTGTCTTTCATTAGAAATATGGTAATGGAAGGGTTAATGACATAGACAGTGTCTTTCATTAGAAATATGGTAATGAAAGGGTTAATGACATAGAGAGTGTCTTTCATTAGAAATATGATAGTGAAAGGGTTAATGACATAGACAGTGTCTTTCATTAGAAATATGGTAATGGAAGGGTTAATGACATAGACAGTGTCTTTCATTAGAAATATGGTAATGGAAGGGTTAATGACATAGACAGTGTCTTTCATTAGATATATGGTAATGGAAGGGTTAATGACATAGACAGTGTCTTTCATTAGAAATATAGTAATGAAAGGTTTAATGACATAGACAGTGTCTTTCATTAGAAATATGGTAATGGAAGGGTTAATGACATAGACAGAGATTTTCATTAGAAATATGGTAATGAAAGTGCCATTGGTTAGGGGAAGAGGTTGTGATGTGGTTATTAAACTGAGTTAGAAAGCAAATCATGTAGATAGTTTTGTCCAGTAGTGATTTTTTTTAATACTGCTCCCTATTACAGTCAGCATATATAATTATTCACACTTGGAAGAATCATTAGGTATGTTGTCAGAGAAAAGGGCATGACCAAAAAAATAAATTTAGATTTTATTTATCTTCTTTTTGCACAATCAGAACCTCTGAAATTAAAACAAAATGCGAAGACTATTTCAAAAAGCATGAATAAAATAAAACAAAAAATACAATTTACCATTGGTTTATGAATGAAGAATTTACTTACTCATTTCTGTAATTTAGGAAAGTTTATTTAAATGTAAGTGTGGTAAATATATACACGAGGAACCAAACTCCTACCCTCCCTGCCTCTCTCTCGATCTCCCCATCACTCACGGTCGGAATAGAGGATGGTAAGGGAGACGCGCTGGAAAATCCATTCCGACTTACGAGGCTCACCCCTACGGGTAGCCAACTATGTGCCGATGGTGGTGAGTTGGGAGGTAGCCCAAGAGCCAAGGACACCAGAAGTCTTCATTGCTATGGGCTCAATAACAAACCTGTCGGAGAGCAACTGATATTTGGAGACTTTACCCTCCTTGGCCCAAATTGCGGCAGAGCCTGGGTTAATTAAAATGTTTACACTGTAGCTTTCACCAACTTTTACCTCTATGGCAGTAGGATCTTGTTTGAGGGAGATTTGTTTTCTATTTCTTTTAGGCACACCAACAGTTATAATGGCTTCCATGACATTCATACACACACATGAATGTGTGTGTGTGTGTGTGTGTAAGACTGTTCGTTGTGATTTGAAATGGACTTTGCTAATATAGATGGTGGTGTCACATACAACCTTTCCTCTTTGCTTCATATATATATATAAATATATATATGAGACAGTAGACTGGGATTTGAAAGTAATTTGGCTGCTATTTCTAACAGATCGAGCTTCATCAACATCATCATCATCATTTTACGTCCGCTTTTCCCTGCGTGCACGGGTGGGACGGGAACTGATTCTGGCTTCACTTCTACAGCTGGATGCCCTTCCTAACACCAACCTCATTTACAGTGAGTGTTGGGTGCTTTTTTGCCGTGGCATCTCCACGACCACTTTGCAGTGGAATGATAGGGGCACCAGTCCCTATCATCTCATTTCTACAGCTGAGTAAACTGGAGCAATGTGAAATAAAGTGTCTTGCTCAAGGAAACAACACATCACCTGGTCTGAGAATTGAACTCACAACCTTTCGATTGCAAGGCCAATGCTCTAACCACTAAGCCATGTGCCTCCTGAGCTTGCTACCATAAAAAGATCTTACTTATACTACTGTACATAGCAGAGGTACCCAGGAATGTCTATGTTCTGCAAAGTAACACTATGCAGTAAAGTTGCAAGTTCAGAATTCTTTATAAACTATATGGCTAAGTAAATAATTGTTTCTACTTTTGGCACAAGGCCAGCAATTCCCCAGTGCATTACTGGTACTTTATTTTATCGACCCCCGTAAGGATGAAAGGCAAAGTCCACCTCGGCTAAGTAATTAATATCTATGTTATTGAAGGAGGAGTTACGATGTTGCTCATTCCAAAGACTCTGGATAAACATTCTTGGTTTTGCCCTGTGGTGCCACAATGGAGAGACACTCAGGGTTTCCAACCCTTGTTGTCCCAACATAGAGTTGACCGTGTCAAAAGACAGGATCTGCCAAGTTCAACCCAATGACTTTCAATGGTTGCCCTTGAGATTTATTGATGGTCATGGCAAAACTCAGTCTGATAGGAAATTGAAGTCTTTGAAATTCAAATAGCAAATCAGTTGTCTTCTGAGGTATTCTGGGAATGAAATAATTGTCACCAGCAAATTTTCCCTGACATGGTTGCAATTTCTAGCAGATGGTACTTGTGTCAACTGATGAGCAGTGGTCTCAGTGAAATACACTCTCTGTCCATTTTCTAGATGGACTGCAAAGTTGACCACTGTTGGATGGTGTTGGTGAATATCAAATCGAAAGATCCGCCAGATAGATTCATTGCTGGAGATGTATCGACCTGTCTGATACTGTTTGACCTAAACCAGCCCACCATCATTGAGTTCCTTGTCAGTAACAAAGGTAGCCATGTCACTGCCCTTGTTGATATATTTTGTGATATATAGAGTTGCCTTGACAGAGCTGCAATACTCAACATTGATATGAGCTTTTAGAAGTTGACACATCAAGTTGTTTTGTGGGACTACTCATCGATTGTCTAGGGTCAGCTCTAAGTCAAATAACATTCCAGGTATTGTTATATTTGGGTAGGGTCATATTGTCCTAATATTGCGAAAATAATAATTTAGCTGACAATCAATGATTATCATTGATTAACCAACCGTTAAACCTATAAATATAGATATAATTTCTCAAAGTTCCTTCGTCACACATTTTTTCTGTGACATCTTCAATGATTTCCTCCCATTGTGTTTCTATAACGTTTTCTTGTTTTTGGGGGGCCAGCTAAATTATTTATAAAAATATATCGATATACTGAACTGAAGTGAAAACCAAACCAAATAGTGGGTGTGTTTTATTACTATTTTGGACAACATGACCCTCCCCAAATATAACAATATGTGTTTCAACACATGATTTCATATGAAAACCCTTGCAACACAATTACATGGATTTTCCCAGGGTTTGTTTGTAATATATATCATTAACTTTAGAGAGCGGAAAAGTTGAAGAATGTCTACACACACATATATATATGTGTGTGTTTGTGTCACCGTTCTTAGGTTAGATATGTGTGTGTGTGTTTGTGTCACCGTTCTTATGTTAGATATGTGTGTGTGTGTTTGTGTCACCGTTCTTAGGTTAGATATGTGTGTGTGTGTTTGTGTCACCGTTCTTAGGTTAGATATGTGTGTGTGTGTTTGTGTCACCGTTCTTAGGTTAGATATGTGTGTGTGTGTTTGTGTCACCGTTCTTATGTTAGATATGTGTGTGTGTGTTTGTGTCACCGTTCTTAGGTTAGATATGTGTGTGTGTGTTTGTGTCACCGTTCTTAGATTAGATATGTGTGTGTGTGTTTGTGTCACCGTTCTTAGGTTAGATATGTGTGTGTGTGTTTGTGTCACCGTTCTTAGGTTAGATATGTGTGTGTGTGTTTGTGTCACCGTTCTTAGATTAGATATGTGTGTGTGTGTTTGTGTCACCGTTCTTAGGTTAGATATGTGTGTGTGTGTTTGTGTCACCGTTCTTAGATTAGATATGTGTGTGTGTGTTCTTCAACTTTTTCCTCTCTCTAAAATTAACGATATTACAGACAAACATATATATGTCTCTAACTTAAGTACGGTGATACACACACGCAGGGTCTCATTACAACTTTTGTGAAAGAGGGAGAGAGAGGAGTAACGTTAAGAAAGGGATTAGTTAAGAAGTGTTTAAAAAATAAATAATTGTTTCTACTTTAGGCACAAGGCCAGCAATTACCTAGTATATTACTGGTACTTTATTTTATCGATCCCGTAAGGATGAAAGGCAAAGTCAACCTCGGTGGGATTTGAACTCAGATCGTAAAGGGACGTAACTATGTGTCAAAGCATGGCGTCCGACCCTCTACCGATACTGCCAATCCACCGCCCTAACATGGCGTCCGACCCTCTACCGATACTGCCAATCCACCACCCTAACATGGTGTCCGACCCTCTACCGATACTGCCAATCCACCGCCCTAACATGGTGTCCGACCCTCTACCGATACTGCCAATCCACCGCCCTAACATGGTGTCCGACCCTCTACCGATACTGCCAATCCACCGCCCTAACATGGCGTCCGACCCTCTACCGATACTGCCAATCCACCGCCCTAACATTGCGTCCGACCCTCTACCGATACTGCCAATCCACAAATAAATAATAAAAGTTATTGAATTATGCTATCATTTTTCTGCTTTCTTTCTCTTTCTCTCTCCTAATACCTCCTCTCTCTCTCCCACTCCCCTCTCTCTATTTCTCTACAGAATGAAGAACGTAAAAAACAAATAAGTTGTTGCCTTGTTTTGGGAGGAGGAAGGGTTTAACATACAGTAGTAGTATCTTCTCTACCCCCCTCTCACTGAAACATCTCTTTCCTCCTCTATTGTAAATATGACCCCAGGGTTTCCATTATTGATTTTTATTGAAATCCAATTAGTCAGTCCTGTTTCTGAATATTAGCTTAACATGTGTGTAAAGTTTCATCAGGATCGGATCTCTGGTGTAGGCGCCAACTGGTTTTACACAGATACACAGATACACAGACAGAAATTGCCCTTTATATAGTACTAGCAGTGTATCCCGGCGTTGCACGGGTAAGAACATTGGTAATAGCACCTCCAATGAGGAACATTTATTTGTGAGTGGCTGTTAAAAACTCACGAAAATATACCGACAGGAAATTTGTTTTATTTGGAGAAAATTAAGAAGTTGGAAGTACAGTTTAGCTGTCTACGTGCATTGTTCATAGAAATATTGTTGAGCCCCTTCTTTTCATACTCCTCTGTTTTGGCCTTTTGGAGTAAATATGGAAGAGAAAGTCACAGGTTAAGTTGGCAGAAGGTTCCAGTGTCATAGCAGTAAGGCGTAGGCTACTTACCTCAAAAGTTCATTCGCACTTTCTCTCTCGGTGCAGTCCCTTGTGAATTTCTCGCGTAGGCCTGGTGTAGATGTGCACCCGATCCATCTGCCCGATGCACATGTCCGCTTTGTACGGCTTTTGGAGGAAGGGGTGACCAGCAGTACGTTGTTCGGTATTATTACGAAAAGGTGTAGCAGAGAATCCTGTGTGAACTAACAGCTCGGGGGGAAACTGCTTACCTCGAAGATTCATTCGCCATCGTTCTTGTCAACGCTCCGTTTAGTTGGTATTTGTTGGTCTACAGTTAGATGAATGGCGCATAAAAGGGTTAATGTTTATTGGCAAGAAGTGCAACTGGGCTGGCTTGCCTCGCTTATATATATATTAAAATAACAGATTAAAGTTTAAGCAAAGAATCGCTGCTTTCACCCTTAACGGGATCTTCTGAAACTAAAAAAAATCAATCTGTGAACGCAGAAGTAAATATTTCGAAAAACGTTGCAGCCAAAGGAAAACAGGAAGACGGTACTTTGGTTCGTGAAGACGTTCCCTGGCAATGAATGGAAAATAGCGAAGATAATACATCAACAATGTTTATCATAATGTCGTAATGCAGACAGCCAGGCATACAGACAGATATTATAAGGGAGTGACGGAGATGGATAACCGGCGCCTAACAACAGAAAATTGAAAAATAAAAGCTGCAGTTAATATCTTTAGACCGCAAGGAATATATAAAGTTTGTAGTTGGAGTAGAAATGTGGATTTGTATAGACTTTGCAAAAATGAGGACACACAGACAACTACAGTTTTATATATATGTATGGAAGATATATACATATATATAAATGTATGTATGCACATGTACACACATATATACGTATGGGTTACATCGAATATTAATAATAATGTTTGATTCGTTTGTAAACAAACAGCCCAACTTGAAGCTGTACCATGACATTTATTTGGCAATGTCAGCCGTAACTCGCCCGGTATGCAAATGAGGCTACACAGCCGATGTGTACCTAAGAAAATACTATATATTTTCAACCGTTCAACAGACTGGCAGAGGTCTACCGTCCTGATGAAGGGTAATGACCCAGAAACATGTTGATTGTTCCTCAAAGCCAGTGTTGAACAAACAGGTGACAACCGGTCAACAGCACAACTTCAAATCAGGCTCATTTGTTTACAAACGAATCGAACATTATTATTAATGTTCGATATAATCCATACGTATATGTGTGTATATATATATATATGTGTGTGTGTGTGTACGTGTGCATACTTACATTTATGTAGCAGCTGTGCTAGAGCAGGAAATAAAATTCTAATTCTATTTTGTATATATATAAATATATATGAAGAATTCGAGAGGCCTACAGCTGAGCTCCTGCTGTTTCAACAGCTAGATCCGATCTCATGTATATATATATATATATACACATATATATACACATATATATAAAGTTGAACAATGAGAACAAATAAGACGAGTGCTAGTATTTAATTAATCCATTATCTTATCAGATGATGCTCCTTGGCTATTTCAGTATCTTGGCCTCGCTATCACCCATGGTAATGCTGTCAGAATTATTAGAGGGAAGCTCCAGCACCCCTTGTCTTCTCCTTCCTTATTAGGCCCTCCCTTCTCCCATCTTTTTTGAATATATCAGCAGAATCTTATTTGTTATATAAATGTATTCTTCCTCTTCTTCTTCGCCCACTTATTCCTGAGAGGTTCGTGGAGGCAGAGTCCTCAAACACTCCCCCCCAGCGGGTCCTGTCAGAAGCAACCGTCTCCAACTGATCCAGCTGGATCCCTAAGCGAGACCAGCCAAGCTCATGGATGTTTCCCAACCATCTTACTCAGTCTACCCTGGGTATCCAGCCAGTTGGTTTTACCCATAAAATCTATCCAGCTATTCTTTCCTGAGCTAACCACGTCCTCCATAGTATCGGAGCTGTGATCTCTTCATTCAGAGAAGTAGCAGCTCTACCTGGAGTGACTCTCTGATCTACTATTGAGTAACGTTACTCCAAAGACCCTTCACAGGAATCTTAATTCAGCCCCATTTGCCAAGCTCATAGATGTTATCTAACTAGCTTGCTCAGGGGTCTACATCTGACTCTCCTGTCATGTTTATTCATATATAAACAAAATATGTTGGTATTAAAAGAAACTGAAAGGGAACAGAGTTGAAAGAACCAGGGATTAAACGGTTTGTTGTATTGGTTCCTAACTTCTTTCTGGCTAGAATTCTCTTATCTCTTTCAGTTCAAACCGGCCGTAACTGGCCACTCATACTTATGCTAAGATATTGTTCTCAAAATAAATACCATGAAAATCTCATAGATTCAATATTATGTGAGATAAATGTTAAAGGGTTAATCCTATTTAACACCACCACTGGCCCTTGGGTCCCTCCTCTAGCACACATTTTGAACAGATTTCCTGTTTGAAGTTACCATCCTTTCTCCCTCAGTTTTGGAAGCTCTGAGCCTACAACTACCAGCTTCCCAGTCACACAACCGATATTCCACACACATTCTCCCACCCCAGGGGTCAGCCATCCCCTCACCGCAGATTTTCAGTAAAACAATACAAACAGCAGAAAATGAAAGTTGAAGATTTTATTTCCAGGTTTTTCAACCTTCTACAAGAGAAAATGATAAACTGTGTAGCAGGTGAGGGGTGGGGAAGAGGGGTTGAGTGATGTGAGAGGGAGGTGGAGTGATGTGACAGGGAGAACTCCACTGAGTAGAGAGAGAGCGAAAACTCCACTGAGTAGAGAGAGAGCGAAAACTCCACTGAGTAGAGAGAGAGCGAAAACTCCACTGAGTAGAGTGAGAAAGAGAAATCCACTGAGTAGAGAAAGAGAACTCCACAGAGTAGAGAGAGAACTCCACAGAGTAGAGAGAGAACTCCACAGAGTAGAGAGAGAACTCCACTCAGTAGAGAGAGAGAGAACTCCACAGAGTAGAGAGAGAGAGAACTCCACTCAGTAGAGAGAGAGAGAACTCCACTCAGTAGAGAGAGAGAGAACTCCACTCAGTAGAGAGAGAGAACTCCACTCAGTAGAGAGACAAAACTCCACTCAGTAGAGAGACAGAACTCCACTCAGTAGAGAGAGAGAACTCCACTCAGTGGAGAGACAGAACTCCACTCAGTAGAGAGAGAGAACTCCACTCAGTAGAGAGAGAGAACTCCACTCAGTAGAGAGAGAGAACTCCACTCAGTAGAGAGACATAACTCCACTCAGTAGAGAGACAGAACTCCACTCAGTAGATACAGAACTCCACTCAGTAGAGAGAGAACTCCACTCAGTAGAGAGAACTCCACTCAGTAGAGAGAGAGAACTCCACTCAGTAGAGAGAGAGAACTCCACTCAGTAGAGAGAACTCCACTCAGTAGAGAGACAGAACTCCACTCAGTAGAGAGACAGAACTCCACTCAGTAGATACAGAACTCCACTCAGTAGATACAGAACTCCACTCAGTAGAGAGACAGAACTCCACTCAGTAGAGAGAGAGAACTCCACTCCGTAGAGAGACAGAACTCCACTCAGTAGAGAGACAGAACTCCACTCAGTAGAGAGAGAGAACTCCACTCAGTGGAGAGACAGAACTCCACTCAGTAGAGAGAGAGAACTCCACTCAGTAGAGAGAGAGAACTCCACTCAGTAGAGAGACAGAACTCCACTCAGTAGATACAGAACTCCACTCAGTAGATACAGAACTCCACTCAGTAGAGAGAGAACTCCACTCAGTAGAGAGAACTCCACTCAGTAGAGAGAGAGAACTCCACTCAGTAGAGAGAGAGAACTCCACTCAGTAGAGAGAACTCCACTCAGTAGAGAGACAGAACTCCACTCAGTAGAGAGACAGAACTCCACTCAGTAGAGAGACAGAACTCCACTCAGTAGATACAGAACTCCACTCAGTAGATACAGAACTCCACTCAGT
>OZ024759.1:7515038-7520038 GCA_964016885.1 Eledone cirrhosa | reverse complement strand
ATATAAAAAACCTCGCAAAACAAATATATATATATATTTATATATATATTTATATGTACACACACAATATTATTTATTTATGTCCATACACGGAACTAAAGATAACAAGAGGCTTCAAATCAGTGACCTTTCTTCAAGCACTAATACAATGGACATAAATAATATAATATTTCTGCTCTCAATTGAGCAATGTTTTCCTTTTACCTTTTCCCATCTACAGTTATTGCTACACAGACATATACATAGAAATGAATATTACATGATCACAACTGTTTCATTCATATGAAATCATCAAACAAATGAAACAGTTCTAGTCTTGTAGAAGTCATTTCTATATGGAAAATAAAGACGCCTATAATCCACCTATATATTGAGTATCTTATTTAACTGTGGTTAATCCCCTATAGTCCACTTGGCAACTTATGTGTAACTATGGCTGTCAAATACACAATAATTGTTTCTACTATTGGAACAAGGCCAGCAATTACCCCAGTGTATTACTGGTACTTTATTTTATCGACCCCGTAAGGATGAAAGGCAAAGTTAACTGTGACGGCATTTGAACTCAGAGCGTAAAGGGCCATAACTCTATGCTGTAAAGCATGGTGTCTGACTCTCTACCGATACTGACAATCCATCGCCCTCAAACATAATATTGGCTTCTAATTTAGAACCACAAGGACAGTAAATTTAGGGGTAGCAAGAGAGAAAAGGGCAAATATGATTGAATCAACCCCAGTAAATGACTATTGACCCCAGTTGAAGGATAAAAGGCAATACACTTAGGTACCAAGCTGGATCACAACAAGGGACGGGGCCAGGGGAAAACCAATATAATTTATTACTACTTCTACTCAATAGCAAACCATTTCCCACTGATGATGATGATGATGATGATGATGATGATGATGTAGACAAGTGAAGCAACTTTGTAGAAAAACCACAAATATTTAGTGAGATTTGAGGTATTTCAAGAATATTGACTTCTCTCTCATTCTGGGTATGTGTGTGTGTGTGTATGTGTATATATGTGTGTAAATGTGTGTGTATATATGTGTGTATGAAGGTCTATGTGTTTGTGTGTGTGTGTAGGTCTATGTGCGTTTGTGTGTAGGTCTATGTGTCTGTGTGTGTAGGTCTATGTGTGTCTGTGTGTGTAGGTCTATGTGTGTCTGTGTGTGTGTGTGTAGGTCTATGTGTGTCTGTGTGTGTGTGTGTATGTGTATATATGTGTGTAAATGTGTGTGTATATATGTGTGTATGAAGGTCTATGTGTTTGTGTGTGTGTGTAGGTCTATGTGCGTTTGTGTGTAGGTCTATGTGTCTGTGTGTGTAGGTCTATGTGTGTGTCTGTGTGTGTGTGTGTAGGTCTGTGTGTCTGTGTGTCTGTGTGTGTAGGTCTATGTGTGTGTGTGTGTAGGTCTATGTGTGTGTGTGTAGGTCTATGTGTATGTGTGTAGGTCTGTGTGTGTCCATCTCTCTTAAGCGCTGTGTGTGTGTGGTGTGTGTGTGTCTGTGTGTGTGTAGGTCTATGTGTGTGTCCATCTCTCTTAAGCGCTGTGTGTGTAGGTCTATGTGTGTGTGTCTGTGTGTGTAGGTCTATGTGTGTGTGTGTGTCCATCTCTCTTAAGCGCTGTGTATGTGTGTGTGTCCATCTCTCTTAAGCGCTGTGTATGTGTGTGTGTCCATCTCTCTTAAGCGATGTGTATGTGTGAGTGTTTATGCGTCAAGTGGTGTGTATGTATGTATTAGTCTCTGTCAAGTGCTGTATGTGTGTATGTATGTATTAGTCTCTGTCAAGTGCTGTATATGTGTATGTATGTATTAGTCTCTGTCAAGTGCTGTATGTGTGTATGTATGTATTAGTCTCTGTCAAGTGCTGTATGTGTGTATGTATGTATTAGTCTCTGTCAAGTGCTGTATGTGTGTATGTATGTATTAGTCTCTGTCAAGTGCTGTATGTGTGTATGTATGTATTAGTCTCTGTCAAGTGCTGTATGTGTGTATGTATGTATTAGTCTCTGTCAAGTGCTGTATGTGTGTATGTATGTATTAGTCTCTGTCAAGTGCTGTATGTGTGCATGTATGTATTAGTCTCTGTCAAGTGCTGTATGTGTGCATGTATGTATTAGTCTCTGTCAAGTGCTGTATATATGTGTGTGTGTGTGTGTGTGTCTCACCTGCTACGACAGTCCTAACATAACCTGGAAACCATTTCTTCACAACTTCAGGGTTAACGAAGAAATATTTAATAAAGAGAGGGGGAGGTGGGGGCAATATGGGAGAGTGTGTGTGTTTGTATGTTTAAGTGTGTATATATATATATATATACACACATATATATATATAATGTGTGTGTGTCTGTATACATTTAATATATATACATATCTATCTATATCTGTTTGCATTTGTTAACATATTTATATGTATATATATGTGTGAACATGTATATATATATATATATATATACACATGTGAACATGTGTGCTTATATATATACATGTGTGAACATGTATATATATATGTGTGAACATATGTATATATATATATATGGACACGTGTGTCTATATATATATATACACATGTGTGAACATGTCTATATATATATATACATGTGTGAACATGTGTCTATATATATACATGTGTGAACATGTGTGTCTATATATATGTCTGTGTGAACATGTGTCTATATATATATATACATGTGTGAACATGTGTGTCTATATATATACATGTGTGAACATGTGTCTATATATATACATGTGTGAACATGTGTGTCTATATATATGTCTGTGTGAACATGTGTCTATATATATATATATACATGTGTGAACATGTGTCTATATATATACATGTGTGAACATGTGTGTCTATATATATGTCTGTGTGAACATGTGTATATATATATATATATATATATATATATATATATATATACATGTGTGAACATGTGTGTCTATATATATACATGTGTGAACATGTGTCTATATATATACATGTGTGAACATGTGTGTCTATATATATGTCTGTGTGAACGTGTCTATATATATACGTGTGTCCACATGTGTCTACATGCGTCTACATGTGTGTGTACATGTGTCTACATGTGTGTGAACATGTGTCTACATGTGTTTGTACATGTGTGTGTACATGTGTCTACATGTGTGTGTACATGTCTACATGTGTATTAACATGTGTCTACATGTGTGTGTACATGTCTACATGTGTGTGAACATGTGTCTACATGTGTTTGTACATGTGTCTACATGTGTGTGTATGCGAGGCAGATTTTCCCAGTGGCTTTTATCAAAGTTTTCTTTGATAAACACAATTCATTTCTTTAATAAAAAGCAGATTATTATTATTAACAGCCTCACCAGAAATAGCATCATCATCAACATCACCACTACTACTACTACTACTACTACAACTACCACTGTTATTATTAAAACTACTACTACAACTACCACTGTTATTATTAAAACTACTACTGTATATATATATATATATATGTGTGTATATATATATCGTAAATATATATATATACACACTGACACACTGATACACATACACATATATATATATATGTATATATATACAGTGAAACACTACATCTTGTACAGCAACATGCATAGCGGGGAGGGGATGGGCTGGTGGTGGTGGTATCATACCTCGATAGGGGGAGGGAATGGGCTGGTGGTGGTGTCATACCTCGATAGGGGGAGGGGCTGGTGGTGGTGTCATACCTCGATAGGGGGAGGGAATGGGCTGGTGGTGGTGCTATACCTCGATAGGGGGAGGGGCTGGTGGTGGTGCTATACCTCGATAGGGGGAGGGGCTGGTGGTGGTGTCATACCTCGATAGGGGGAGGGGATGGGGTGGTGGCTGGGTAGAATACAACCAAGAGACAAAACAAAATTGTTTCATTTTTTTCAACAACATCAGACCTTCCTTCCACCAGTAGTAGTAGTAGTAGTGGTAGTAGTAGTAGTAGTGGTGGTGGTGGTGGTAGTAGTAGTAGTGGTGGTGGTGGTAGTTGTGGTGGTAGTAGTAGTAGTGGTGGTGGTAGTGGTGATGGCAGTGGTAGTGGTGATAGTTGCAATAATAGTAATTGTAATAGTAGTTGTAGTAGTGGAGTAGGTAGTAGTAGTAGTAGTCATGGTAATAGTAGTACTAGTAATAGTAGTTGTGATAGTAGTACTAGTAGTAGTGGTTGTGATAGTAGTACTAGTAGTAGTGGTTGTGATAGTAATAGTAGTTGTGGCAGTAGTAGTAGTAGTGGTTGTGATAGTAGTAGTTGTGGTAGTAGTACTAGTAGTAGTACTAGTAATAGTAGTTGTGGTAGTAGTACTAGTAGTAGTTGCTGTGGTAGTAGTACTAGTAGTAGTACTAGTAGTAGTACTAGTAATAGTAGTTGTGGTAGTAGTACTAGTAGTAGTTGCTGTGGTAGTAGTACTAGTAGTAGTACTAGTAGTAGTACTAGTAGTAGTTGCTGTGGTAGTAGTACTAGTAGTAGTACTAGTAGTAGTACTAGTAATAGTGGCTGTGGTAGTAGTACTAGTAGTAGTACTAGTAGTAGTTGCTGTGGTAGTAGTACTAGTAGTAGTACTAGTAGTAGTGGCTGTGGTAGTAGTACTAGTAATAGTAGTTGTGGTAGTAGTAGTAGTTGTGGTAGTAGTACTAGTAATAGTGGCTGTGGTAGTAGTACTAGTAGTAGTGGCTGCGGTAGTAGTACTAGTAGTAGTGGCTGTGGTAGTAGTAGTAGTAGTGGCTGTGGTAGTAGTACTAGTAGTAGTGGCTGTGGTAGTAGTAGTAGTAGTGGCTGTGGTAGTAGTACTAGTAGTAGTGGCTGTGGTAGTAGTAGTAGTAGTTGTGGTAGTGGTAGTAGTACTAGTAGTTGTGGTAGTGGTAGTAGTACTAGTAGTAGTGGCTGTGGTAGTAGTACTAGTAGTTGTGGTAGTGGTAGTAGTAGTACTAGTAGTAGTGGCTGTGGTAGTAGT
>OZ024759.1:7502538-7510038 GCA_964016885.1 Eledone cirrhosa | reverse complement strand
TTTTCCACACTAGCATGGGTAAGATGAGTTGTCTAGTTGTGGGCAATGTTAGGTCAGGTGACCATATCTTGCTCATACAGAACTGATTTTAGCCAGGTTTCTACAGCAGGATGCCCTTTCTAACACCATCCACACCTAGAGTGAGTACTGAGTGCTTTTTGTCGTGACACCTACACGACCATTTGACAGTAAAGTATTCTAGAGAAAGTGGTGGTGATGATGATGAGGGTGGTAAGGGCACCTCTTACATAACAGGGCAACTCCAACGACCCCATCCTCAACAGAGAGCAACACTCCACCACATCATAACCCACACACACACCCAACAGAGAGCAACACCCCTCCCCATCATAACCCACACACACCCAACAGAGAGCAACCCCCTCCCCATCATAACCCACACACACCCAACAGAGAGCAACCCCCTGCCCACATCATGGTAGACCATACAACAACACAGACACCCATCCACCTGCCCACATCACTCCCAACAAGAAAAAATAATAAACCTGCTTCTTCTTCACCCACATATTCCTGAGAGGGTCCTCAAACACTCCTACCAGTGGGCCCTGTCAGAAGCAACCGTCTCCAACTGATCCAGCTGGATCCCTAAGCGAGACCAGCCAACTCGTGGATGTTATCCAACCATCTTACTCAGTCTACCCCTGGGTCTTCTGCTGGTTGGTTTACCTGTAGAATCTATCCAGCAATTCTTTCCTCAGACATTCTAACCCCATGTCCATAGTATCAGAGCTGTAATCTCTCAATTTAGAGAAGTAGCAGCTCTAGCTGGAGTGACTCTCCAGTGATCTTTCCTCAGACATTCTAACCACATGTCCATAGTATCAGAGCTGTGATCTCTCAATTTAGAGAAGTAGCAGCTCTACCTGGAGTGACTCTCCAGTGATTCTTTCCTCAGACATTCTAACCACATGTCCATAGTATCAGAGCTGTAATCTCTCAATTTAGAGAAGTAGCAGCTCTACCTAGAGTGACTCTCCAGTGATTCTTTCCTCAGACATTCTAACCACATGTCCATAGTATCAGAGCTGTGATCTCTCAATTTAGAGAAGTAGCAGCTCTACCTGGAGTGACTCTCCAGTGATTCTTTCCTCAGACATTCTAACCACATGTCCATAGTATCAGAGCTGTAATCTCTCAATTTAGAGAAGTAGCAGCTCTACCTGGAGTGACTCTCCAGTGATTCTTTCCTCAGACATTCTAACCACATGTCCATAGTATCAGAGCTGTGATCTCTCAATTTAGAGAAGTAGCAGCTCTACCTGGAGTGACTCTCCAGTGATTCTTTCCTCAGACATTCTAACCACATGTCCATAGTATCAGAGCTGTAATCTCTCAATTTAGAGAAGTAGCAGCTCTACCTGGAGTGACTCTCCAGTGATTCTTTCCTCAGACATTCTAACCACATGTCCATAGTATCAGAGCTGTGATCTCTCAATTTAGAGAAGTAGCAGCTCTACCTGGAGTGACTCTCCAGCAATTCTTTCCTCAGACATTCTAACCACATGTCCATAGTATCAGAGCTGTGATCTCTCAATTTAGAGAAGTAGCAGCTCTACCTGGAGTGACTCTCCAGTGATTCTTTCCTCAGACATTCTAACCACATGTCCATAGTATCAGAGCTGTGATCTCTCAATTTAGAGAAGTAGCAGCTCTACCTGGAGTGACTCTCCAGTGATTCTTTCCTCAGACATTCTAACCACATGTCCATAGTATCAGAGCTGTGATCTCTCAATTTAGAGAAGTAGCAGCTCTAGCTGGAGTGACTCTCCAGTGATCTTTCCTCAGACATTCTAACCACATGTCCATAGTATCAGAGCTGTGATCTCTCAATTTAGAGAAGTAGCAGCTCTAGCTGGAGTGACTCTCCAGTGATTCTTTCCTCAGACATTCTAACCACATGTCCATAGTATCAGAGCTGTGATCTCTCAATTTAGAGAAGTAGCAGCTCTACCTGGAGTGACTCTCCAGTGATTCTTTCCTCAGACATTCTAACCACATGTCCATAGTATCAGAGCTGTGATCTCTCAATTTAGAGAAGTAGCAGCTCTACCTGGAGTGACTCTCCAGTGATTCTTTCCTCAGACATTCTAACCACATGTCCATAGTATCAGAGCTGTAATCTCTCAATTTAGAGAAGTAGCAGCTCTACCTGGAGTGACTCTCCAGTGATTCTTTCCTCAGACATTCTAACCACATGTCCATAGTATCAGAGCTGTGATCTCTCAATTTAGAGAAGTAGCAGCTCTACCTGGAGTGACTCTCCAGCAATTCTTTCCTCAGACATTCTAACCACATGTCCATAGTATCAGAGCTGTGATCTCTCAATTTAGAGAAGTAGCAGCTCTACCTGGAGTGACTCTCCAGTGATTCTTTCCTCAGACATTCTAACCACATGTCCATAGTATCAGAGCTGTGATCTCTCAATTTAGAGAAGTAGCAGCTCTACCTGGAGTGACTCTCCAGTGATTCTTTCCTCAGACATTCTAACCACATGTCCATAGTATCAGAGCTGTGATCTCTCAATTTAGAGAAGTAGCAGCTCTACCTGGAGTGACTCTCCAGTGATTCTTTCCTCAGACATTCTAACCACATGTCCATAGTATCAGAGCTGTGATCTCTCAATTTAGAGAAGTAGCAGCTCTACCTGGAGTGACTCTCCAGTGATTCTTTCCTCAGACATTCTAACCACATGTCCATAGTATCAGAGCTGTGATCTCTCAATTTAGAGAAGTAGCAGCTCTACCTGGAGTGACTCTCCAGTGATTCTTTCCTGAGACATTCTAACCCCATGTCCATAGTATCAGAGCTGTGATCTCTCAATTTAGAGAAGTAGCGGCTCTACCTGGAGTGACTCTCCAGTGATTCTTTCCTCAGACATTCTAACCACATGTCCATAGTATCAGAGCTGTGATCTCTCAATTTAGAGAAGTAGCAGCTCTACCTGGAGTGACTCTCCAGTGATTCTTTCCTCAGACATTCTAACCACATGTCCATAGTATCAGAGCTGTGATCTCTCAATTTAGAGAAGTAGCAGCTCTACCTGGAGTGACTCTCCAGTGATTCTTTCCTCAGACATTCTAACCACATGTCCATAGTATCAGAGCTGTGATCTCTCAATTTAGAGAAGTAGCAGCTCTACCTGGAGTGACTCTCCAGTGATTCTTTCCTGAGACATTCTAACCCCATGTCCATAGTATCAGAGCTGTGATCTCTCAATTTAGAGAAGTAGCAGCTCTACCTGGAGTGACTCACCAGTGATTCTTTCCTGAGACATTCTAACCACATGTCCATAGTATCAGAGCTGTGATCTCTCAATTTATAGAAGTAGCAGCTCTAGCTGGAGTGACTCTCCAGTGATTCTTTCCTCAGACATTCTAACCACATGTCCATAGTATCAGAGCTGTGATCTCTCAATTTAGAGAAGTAGCAGCTCTACCTGGAGTGACTCTCCAGTGATTCTTTCCTAAGACATTCTAACCACATGTCCATAGTATCAGAGCTGTGATCTCTCAATTTAGAGAAGTAGCAGCTCTACCTGGAGTGACTCTCCAGTGATTCTTTCCTAAGACATTCTAACCACATGTCCATAGTATCAGAGCTGTGATCTCTCAATTTAGAGAAGTAGCAGCTCTACCTGGAGTGACTCTCCAGTGATTCTTTCCTAAGACATTCTAACCACATGTCCATAGTATCAGAGCTGTGATCTCTCAATTTAGAGAAGTAGCAGCTCTACCTGGAGTGACTCTCCAGTGATTCTTTCCTCAGACATTCTAACCACATGTCCATAGTATCAGAGCTGTGATCTCTCAATTTAGAGAAGTAGCAGCTCTACCTGGAGTGACTCTCCAGTGATTCTTTCCTAAGACATTCTAACCACATGTCCATAGTATCAGAGCTGTGATCTCTCAATTTAGAGAAGTAGCAGCTCTACCTGGAGTGACTCTCCAGTGATTCTTTCCTAAGACATTCTAACCACATGTCCATAGTATCAGAGCTGTGATCTCTCAATTTAGAGAAGTAGCAGCTCTACCTGGAGTGACTCTCCAGTGATTCTTTCCTAAGACATTCTAACCACATGTCCATAGTATCAGAGCTGTGATCTCTCAATTTAGAGAAGTAGCAGCTCTACCTGGAGTGACTCTCCAGTGATTCTTTCCTAAGACATTCTAACCACATGTCCATAGTATCAGAGCTGTGATCTCTCAATTTAGAGAAGTAGCAGCTCTACCTGGAGTGACTCTCCAGTGATTCTTTCCTAAGACATTCTAACCACATGTCCATAGTATCAGAGCTGTGATCTCTCAATTTAGAGAAGTAGCAGCTCTACCTGGAGTGACTCTCCAGTGATTCTTTCCTCAGACATTCTAACCACATGTCCATAGTATCAGAGCTGTGATCTCTCAATTTAGAGAAGTAGCAGCTCTAGCTGGAGTGACTCTCCAGTGATTCTTTCCTAAGACATTCTAACCACATGTCCATAGTATCAGAGCTGTGATCTCTCAATTTAGAGAAGTAGCAGCTCTACCTGGAGTGACTCTCCAGTGATTCTTTCCTCAGACATTCTAACCACATGTCCATAGTATCAGAGCTGTGATCTCTCAATTTAGAGAAGTAGCAGCTCTAGCTGGAGTGACTCTCCAGTGATTCTTTCCTAAGACATTCTAACCACATGTCCATAGTATCAGAGCTGTGATCTCTCAATTTAGAGAAGTAGCAGCTCTACCTGGAGTGACTCTCCAATGATTCTTTCCTCAGACATTCTAACCACATGTCCATAGTATCAGAGCTGTGATCTCTCAATTTAGAGAAGTAGTAGCTCTACCTGGAGTGACTCTCCAGTGATTCTTTCCTCAGACATTCTAACCACATGTCCATAGTATCAGAGCTGTGATCTCTCAATTTAGAGAAGTAGCAGCTCTACCTGGAGTGACTCTCCAGTGATTCTTTCCTCAGACATTCTAACCACATGTCCATAGTATCAGAGCTGTGATCTCTCAATTTAGAGAAGTAGCAGCTCTACCTGGAGTGACTCTGATCTGCGAGCTACGCACTTTATTGAGTAATGTTACTCCAAAGACCCTTCAGAGAAATCCCATTTCGGCCAATTATATTCTTTCAGTCATTATCCAAGATTAATGACCATAGGTAAGGGTTGGCATGGAAACTGAATTGAAGATAACGAGTTTGGCTTTTATGCCTACCTCCCTTCTGATTAAATAATAAAACCAAAGCAAAAAAAAAACAAAAAACAAACACGGACGTACCTGGAGGTTTCCTTGGAACAAGTACGATGGAGTAGCTCCGCCTTGGGGTGGTCCTGTAGGAACTGGAGGTGGGGGTACAGCAGCAGCACTGGGAGGAGTAGACTGGAGGGGGGCAGGGGCTGGTGGTGATGAACCCCAGTGGTCATTGGAGGTGGAAGAGAAGGAGAAACCAAAGCTACTGGCAAAAGAAGGGGTCACCATGCTGGACTCAGTGCAGTAGGTCTCTGAGAGGGGGTCTGGAGAGTTGCGGATGCTACTGGCTTGCGATGAGAATGGAGAAGATCCCAGACCTTGCAAGTAGAAACACAGTAATTAATTAATTAACAAAGTAATTAAAGAAACAATCGTTTTACATAAACATTCAACTAATTTGAATTTTTTTTTTTATTTACTTTAGGCACAAGGCCAGGAATTTGATGGGGAGAGGAAAATCAATTAAATCAACCCCAGTTAATTACTGGTACTTTATTTTATCGACCTCATAAGGATGAAAGGCAAAGCTAACCTTGGCAGGATTTGAACTCATAATGTAAAGGGCCTTAACTCTCTGCCATGACATTGAAAGTATGTTAGCTTACTGCAAGCTGCAACAACACGGATTTGACTATAAAATAGTGGAATATAAACCCTTAGAGATGGAAATAAAGTGGACAGCATCACTTGTGGGACTTGAACACCGACCATATGCCGGACAACCGTGTTACCATTTTACACCGTGACTGACCACTTTAGTTGAATAAATTGGAATATAAAAACTTAGAGATGGAAATAAAGTGGACACCATTGCTTGTGGGGTTTGATAAAAAAGATTGCGTGTGTGTAAATGTGTGTGTGTATAAATGTGTATATGTATATACAATTGTTCCCCAATATTTGTGGGGGTTAGGTTCCTAGAGCACCTGTGAAGAGTGAAAAACCGCGAATATTGGGTGTGGTCCATAAAAATGCCTACAAACATCAAAATATAACGTAAAATATAATAAAGAAAGAAAGGGGTGTCCAATAGGCCAGCAAATACGGTATCATCATCATCACTGTTTTACGTGCGTACATCCGCGCTAGCATGGGTTAGACGAGTTGTCCTGTTGTGGGCAGTGTCTGGTCGGCTGACCTTGTCTTGCTCATACAGGAACTGATTCTGGCTTGATTTCTACAGCTGGATGCCCTTCCTAACACCAACCTCATTTACAGTGAGTGCTGGGTGCTTTTTTGCTGTGGCACCTCCAGGACCACTTTGCACTGGAATGATATGGACTCCAGTCTCTATCATCTCATTTCTACAGCTGAGTAAACTGGAGCAATGTGAAATAAAGTGTCTTGCTCAAGGAAACAACACATCACCCGGTCTGAGAATTGAACTCACAACCTTTCGATTACAAGGCCAATGCTCTAACCACTAAGCCCTGCGCCTTCACGGTATATTGTTATTAATAATTTAGCATTAAAAAATATATATATTACCACAAAAAAAAACATAATAAAAATCGCGGAAAATATTTACAATTCCTTGAATAAGCGGTGGTTTCCACAAACAGTTATTAGGTCCTAAGGAAAATTCCATGAATAACCACAACATCCAGTCTTAAATAAATGAGGTCATGTAGGTGTCACGACAAAAAAACACACAGTCCACGCTGTAATGTGGCCGTGTAGGTAACACGGTAAAAACCTCCCAGCCCACACTGTAGGTGTTGGTGTTAGGAAGGGCATCCAGCCATAGAAAACCCGCCAGACAGTCCTATGCGAGCAAGATAACCACTCTTGCCTCAAGTGAGACAATTCCCGTCTAAACCCATACTAGCGTGGAAGATGGACGTTAAACGTTGATGATGATGATGATGAACCTTAACTGCAAATGTTGGGACTGTGAATTCAGGGGGAATACTGTCTATATGTGTATGTACTCTACTTCAACAGCAGTGATATGGACCAACCCTTGGGTGTCGCTGTATGTGTGTATGTTTGTAAATGTGTGCGTTTGTGTAAATGTAAACGTGTGCATACTCTACTTTCAGAAAGTCCGGCAGCAGTGATGTTGACTGACCAAGGTGTGTGTAAGTGTGTGTGTGTGTATGTCTATATATGTAAACATGTGAGTGTGTATGTGTGTGTGTGTGTGTATGTGTAAGTGTGTATGTGTGTATGTACTCTACTTACTCTTAGAATCTCCGGCAGCAATGATGTGAACTGACCAAGGTATATGTGTGTGTGT